>BGPR01012255.1:0-45633 GCA_013235015.1 Araneus ventricosus
GTTATCTTGTCACATGTTGAAAACCGTTCGTTATTATCTAGTATAGTTTTGAAGTTATTGAAGTCTAAAGTTTCAAAGGTAATTTATGGACACCCTGTATTGTTCTGAAAATACTTTTAAAAATTTATGAAAATCAGACATAAATTTATACGGAAATAAAATTGGCATCACTGAAAAGTTAAGTTTTCAAGGTGGCGTAAAAACGGTTTTTGCGCGATATTATGCTCCGAAGTTATAGAGAAAAACATTGAACTTTTGATTAATTTTTCATTAGGAATCTAATTAAAATTTTATAAAATCCCATTCTTAGTGAACGCCTTCTCTACCCAAGAAGTAACTCACTCCAAATTTGGTAACTGCAGATACAACGCTCTGACACGTAGAGCGTTCTGAAAGATTTTTGCATAATGCATGTCGCATCACACAATTTATGGGTAGCCTATATACATCATCAATAAATTTTAATTACGTTAAAATGTACGGTTCTTCATTAGAAAAACTTGCAAAACAAGAAATTTATCTCCAGTGGCGGTGATTGGGGGCAAAAGTGGAGAGGGGGCAAAAATTTTACAGACACCTAAAAGTAAACCGCAGTATAGGAGGTAGATAACAAAATTTAAAAATTTAGTTATTAAATTAACTAGTTTTCCCGGACACTATTGTGTTTTTTATAATTCCTAGATTTAGGCAGCTAAAATGAAATAAAAATTAAATTTTTTATCTCTGTAATGTCTCTGCCTCGTGAAAATACCCCCACTTATTTTTTTCGCGAAATTGCTTGAAACCTTTTGTTGTGCTTGTGTGTACGAAACAAAACGGCAACAAAATAAATGGGATACTGTTAGTTTGTTCTTATAAGATATTTTAATTATACAAAAAAGAAATTACAGAAGAACCAGAAGAAGTAAATAAAATCAATAACAATATACCTTTTGCGCGCATCCAATTATTGACAGAAAATTTATCCATTTTAGAACTCCAATGGCGAGTGGCACTTTGAAAAAGTTAGTTCTCTATTCGAGTTCTCTTTCATTTTTTCCATTTTATTCTTTTAATCTTAATGTGTTATAATTTTTATTGAAGCATGATTTTTGTTGTTTGATTGTATCTTAATTGGTTAGTTGATTATAGACAATATTGTTAACTAGGGGGCTCTGCCCCCTGCTCGCTAAAGCTCGCAAACACTGCTCGCTTCGCTCGCTACATGAAGACACTGGGTGTCCTAGCACAGTTGTTATAAAATCTTTATATATATATAACACACCCTGCTCGCTCCGCTCACCGACACCAAAGAATCACGTGATTCTTTCGGGATCAATATGTGAAAACAGCTCGCTTCACACGCTTGCCGTAGTTATCCGTTTCTGCTAGTATTAGGAAATTATAAGTACATTAATTAATAAAAGTAAATTTAAATTATTTGAAATTGCACGAACTCCTAAAATTAATTTTTCATCAGTTTCTACAATTAAAATCTTCTGGTAGCACAGATATATATGTAAATGTCAGAAAGAAATTTGAAAGGTAATATTTATAATCCAAAGATGATTAAAAATCAAAATTATTTTCATTAATCAGAAATTTAAAACTTCTTGGCATATACTTTTGAGTATTTATTCAAAAGTTTATTTCAACATAACTTCATTCCACTAAAATTTTAAGTTTAAAACTGATAAGATAGCCTTTTCCAAATCTTCAAAATAAATTTTTAAAAATTGCTTTTTCCACCAAAATTTCAAATATGCCCTCTTTGCAATGGAGTGTAATTCAGAAAAGCTTTCCTACATGTATCCTTAAGCTTATTTCAACAATTATCTAGCCAAGAAAGAAATAGTGTTTTCCTCAATGCAGTCATTTGTGTTTTAAATCTCAGAAAATTCTTGATTGTATCTTGTCGTAGAAAGATGTAAACCTTCTTGGAACCTTTTAGCTAAAAAAGGACAGTTTAAAGAAAATAGTGGCTTGAAACATGTTCATATTAACTATTCAAATTTAAAACCCATAATAATTATTTACTTTTAGTCTTTTATAATTGATAAGATAGCTTTTTTCTCAAAAATTTCAAAAATCCTTGCTTTTTTAAGCAAAATTTTAAATATGCACTCTTTTTTATGAAATATTACACAGAAAAGCAAAAAGTATGCAACATTATCATTCACCATTAGCAGCATGTGGTAATTCTGTTCCAGTGAAAATATATATGTGCTAAAACAGTCCGTACAAACACAGTGGCAAAAAAAATCTAATCTCTATATATATACGTTGCAAACAGTATGCAGCTTTAATCATTCTCCGAGAGCAGTGTGCAAGAGAACTTTTTTGATGTATAATTAGTTCTCTGGTCTTTATTCTGTAATTTTTATTTTTACACATAGTAAATAGTGCACACAATTAGTATCACAAAAAAAGACTGGCTCCCTAAGCCTATCGGCGGCTTTCTGTCCGATCTTCGCTGAAATCTTTCATCCAGGGATTTCCTTGCACGCTGCTCTCTTCTACGCAAATTTTATTCAAAACTTCGCAAAGAGTTAATTTTAAATAAATAAATTCAAAAAAGAGTAACGACTTCTCCTGTAATCCGTAAGCGATTAGCTCGGTTAGCGAAATTCTTGGCGTCAGGATTGAGATTGGTAAACAAACTGATCGTTGCCACCGGGGAGAAAGAAATAAAGGTCATTTTTTTGCGCCAGGCATAAGCGTTTTATATAATATAGATAGCAATAACTGTATGCTGCTGCGTTGCGCTCAAAAGTATATTGTTATTGATATTGTTTACTTCTTCTGTAATTTCTTTTTTGTATAATTAAAATATCTTTCTTTTGTACTTTATTGGAAGTTTTTGCATTTTTGCGACATTCTGTTTAATGCAAAATTTAATTTTTAATATTTCTTGTTAAATTATTTCACTTGTATTTGCTTTCATAAGTTGTTTTTCATGACCTTGAACTTTAATGATAGGAGTTATGGGATTTGAAGCAACAAAGGCTGTAATCCTCTTTTCATGACCTAAAATCGTTTGTCTTTATTTGTAAACTTTTGTTTGAATTTGATGGGTTGAGTTATTTCGGAATGATCAGATCTTGTTTGTTATGTTTGGTGATGTCATAGTATGGGCATGCAAGCTGTGTACCTGTGACGTCATAACCAATTATGACATCACAACCAATCAGGTTTGGTCACATAGCTGAGTGTATAAGTGGTATTTTAGGTTTTTAATTAAAGGAAATGTGTGGAAAGAGTAATAATGTTTTGTTTTAGTTTTGAAGTTATTTCAAGTCAGAAATAAATCGTTTTCATGCAAAAATGGAATAGTTATTTCTTGCAGCAAATACCGATCCACCATTTAAGCCTAACTAACAGATACCCCTTATAGCCAGGTTCTGAACAAAGTCCACGTAGTGCCACAAGGAGAAAAAAATACTTGAGACAGCTACAATTCTTGTGGCTGGTTTCTTGTTAATATCTTAAAACTGACAAGTTAACAGAAAGATTGACTCACGAATATAATGCAGGTTGGAGACAGCTGCATTTCTTGTGGCGGGCTTCTGGTTAATATCTTAAAACTGACTAGTTAACAGAAAGATTGACTCACGAATATAATGCAGGTTGGAGACAGCTGCATTTCTTGTGGTGGGCTTCTGGTTAATATCTTAAAACTGACTAGTTAACAGAAATATTTACTCACGAATATAATGCAGGTTTTATGACTATATTTAGCAAAGGTTTTGTCACGTGTACAGGGTGATTATAAAAAAAACCACCGATATAGAAGTCCTGAAGATCATGCCATTCGAAGAAACGGATAGAATTTTAGATGCGGGTATTTTAAGGTATGAAGTTGAAGTTTATTTGAAATGTATGGTCGCTGGATAGCTGTTTTTATCTGAATTTATCTATCGTTCGAGCAAAATTTGTACTGTTTGTAGAAAAGATTTTTTAGTTCTGATGCAATGTATGATTACTTTAAGGTATGTTGTCGAGAAGGATAGAAAAAACTACGGTTCAGCTCTCACAGTGTCGGTTACGGTGATAAAATTGCAAAAATTATAAATGTCAACTTCTAATTTTAAAAAATTGGAATGGCGTTGTGACCATAGATGCAGCATGAAAAACTCAGGAACTAAACACAGACAAGAAAAAGATAAAAACAACCGATAAGGGCAAAGAAGCGACAGAAAAGCAAGACAATTTGTTGTGTTTTACAGCTATTCCACTTGTGTGCAAATTGCCATCACGTGTGAAGGCGGCCAAGCGAAACAATAAAATATTTGCTTTTAAGCCGTTTTTTTTTCGTGCAGTTTTTCACTATTCCAATAAAAAAAGCAGCAGTTGCCATTTCAAATTATCGAAATTTTATCACGGTCATCGTAACTCCATTTTACTTTACACTACGGCACACCCCCGACTCCAGAGATGAAAAATCTCCGGTTTGCGGTTTGGTTAGGTGTGCGTAGAATCTTTATTGGTAAAAGACTTTTAAAAAAAGTGTTATTACACAGTTGCGGCCTCGCAGCAGCTAATTAGGCCGTTTCAAAAGCTAATGATGACGTTCTTATTGTCTTGTTGATATACAAAGAAGTTTGACAGTTGCAGCCTCGCTACAACATTGAGGCTGTTACCTTACGGAATCATTAGTATAGTCTTGATGATACTATTAAAATAAAGCACTGAATATAAGTAAATAAGATACAAAAAAGTGAACAAAATATAAGTAGGATACAAAACAAAATTATACATAAATGACTAGTTTTGAAATGATGTATGCTCGTAGAATAGGTTTAATAGGATTGATATTTGGGTCTTTGCGACTAACTTTACTAAAATTATTATCTAGCAAGAAAGTTTATTAACCATTCTAATATTAAACTTTAAGACAAAAGTTACTATTGATTGGAAAGTTCAAAGTCTATGTGTCCTTAAGGTTCATGCACCAAGCTAAAAGCTCAAAAATTTTTAATCATGTATCCTGAACATTACAGTTTAATTTTTTAGAATGTTTCATTTGAAAATACCTTTCCAATTACATTACATTAAGCACATTGTTAGACTGCATATTATTACCAGCGTAGGTTAACAGATGCAGCTTTATTCAACATCACGACTATTGATGCTTCTTGTCGAATGTAACATAAGAACACATATTAAGTTTTTTAAAATTCAATATAGTACAGAAAAAGTGATATAAAAATATAGAAAATTTATGTTGTTGAATTCTCAGACTCAATCACTCAACGTAAGCGATGTTGTCGCTGTTCTTATTTGTTCATTATCGGAATGAGCTTGAAAAAACAAATTAGTAAATATAGCATTAAGATTAAATTGCTGGAAAATTGGTATACAAAGTACACTTGAGAGTGTATAACTAACTGAAAGTCTTAAAGTTTAATTTAAGCATTATCAAAAAAACAAGATAATATATGTTAAAATGATTTTACATTATTACACTTTTGTATACCTAGAAACAATAATAATGAAATAACCGTAAGAGAGTAATTATGTTACTTTCATGTAATACATTTATCGGGCCGAAATTCGGAAGAAGGAAAAAAATGCATTGTAATCATTGCTAAATAGCGTTAAGAAACAGTTCAAACAAACATTAGTTTAGAACTGAATTAATTATTAGATTCAATTGAAGAAATTGAAGATGAACTTGAAGATTTTACCATTGTTAACAACTATAAAATTATAATACCATTAATTATTAATTAATATTATACCATTGTTATTGTTGGAATACATTACATATCAAAACATTATTTGATGTAATGGAAAAACAAGAAGTAAAATAATCTTATTGTAAGTGATAGTGGGCAAGTAATATGATATAGGTTAAAAGAAAATCTTTTTTTAAAAAAAATTATGATACTCGTTGTGGTTGTTTAACTTACATAAATTTTTCATGAAAAAACATTCTTGATGAAATTGAATAACAAGAGATGAAGTAATTTTAAATATTAATGGTCATCTGAAATGATATAAATAGAAAAAGTACCTTTTAAGAATTAACAATTTGGATACTCGTTGTACTAGGTTAAAATTACACAAATTATTATATATAGCCTCAAGTCTTCTTATATTTTTCCACCTCTCCACGGTTATCGTAACTGTGATAGCTGCGCTGTTTTTGTTTTTTTCTGCACTATTCTTGAGCGTATACCTTATAATACTGCATCCAAAATTTTATTTCGTTTCTTCGAATGGTATGATCTTTAGGAACCTATATTGTTAAGTTTTTGTTAATAAAAGACAACAAAATATTTTTATGCCGAATAATATATCAACTAGTATCTTAATAAACTCTGAAGTATTTTTTTATGTATGGTAATAGCCATTATGACACTGATTTGCCTACCACTTATTAAACTGCTAGTCTTTGCCATAGCTTTGCCAGTCACATTTTTCGTGGCGCCATCTGCGGGACATAAAATACTTTAAACTTGCGTTCCTGTTGATTATTATAATTGGAAGCCAATTAGATTCAATCCTAATTATTTAAATGCACGACGAACCTGTATTTTCCCTGAGTATCCGATTCTTTGATTCTCATAGAGTATTACTTTCTCATATATGAAGAGAAAGAAATTTAATCGTAAAAATTTCATCTCGAGATTTTGATGAATCTCGAAGTCAAAGAGATACGGAAAACATTTTTGGAATTGTACGTCCAGTAATGGCCAATGAAAACGCACAAAGCAAGATTTTGTCAAATTTTAAAGGGAGGGTAACAAAATCTCTTAAACGATGACGCAATAGGAAAAATGACGATGCAATCATGCGTGCCTGTCCGAGCCGCATTTATGCATTTCTACGCCTTAGGCCTAAACATATATTCTGCAACCCCTTCCCTTTCAAAAAGTTAATATATAATTTTCAATCTAATATACAATAGTTTCTTTTTTTTGAAACATATAAGCACTTAATACAATATTTATAATCTTCGAACCACAATCAATTTTTAAATCAAAATTACTACACAAAAATACTCCATTTCTTGAAATCGTCTGATATAATTACTAGGATTTCTTCTTTCGCGCTTTTGTCCGTAATATGATTTGATTTGGGTTTGAAATAGACAGATTTTTTTTAAATCTCTTTCAATAGACGATAATATCCACAGAAGACAAAAAATGTTTCGCTCAAAATATTTAATGTAACGAATGTAAATTTTAAAAACATTATTTTATGTGGCCTTCTGAAAATAACACTGAAAAAGGAGTAAATATTTTGTTGTTATTTTTTCTGTGCATTCGCCCCTTAACTACTGCGCCCTAGGCCATGGCCTAGGTTGGCTTTATGGGAAACCTGGTCCTGGTTCCTGCTACAAACTGATCAAAATTACCTTTTTTCCAACAGTAATATTTGCTCAACTTAAACTTCTATTGCTATATTGATAAAAAAAAAATGTTTGTGATACGCTTTTAGTACTGGAGGGGGGACACATTAACTCAAACATTCAAAGTGCTGGACGGGTGAAATTCGGTGAATGATCTTTATTCCAAAATTATAGATTTCGGTACTTGCACGCTATAGAGGCCACCGAGATTGAATCGCCAAGCAACCAAGATATATCGCCAAGATGGAAGACGGTTTGGCGATGTGATAACATTTGTTTTGGGTGCGCAATAAGCTTTTTATTGGTCTCTTGCGTACGCGATGCCTGCGGCGTCTGAAGTGGGTACCGGGCAAATTTTTTAAACTTAAGAAAACATCAACGGCTTCGCTTTCATCAAAGAGGGAACTAGTAGCTACGCTTGTGTATTGAATGTTAGGAATTTACCTTTTTTAAAATTCCAAAATGAGCTTCCACCTCAGAACGTTCCTTCGTCAAAAAGTCAACAGAAGCGAATAGCACGGCAGCCCTAGACAAATCCGTTCGGAAATTATCAGAACTGTAGAACACTTAACTTACAAACTTGGCGAAATCCCAAGGTCGCCAAGAAATCTCAGTGGTAGCTTTAACAAACAAGTTCCTGGATTTCTATCAAATTTTGGACAAAACCCTACTGAAAATGTGACTGTCTATCCGAGTCCAAACGAACATCATAACTCAAAATCGCAAGGAATTAGAAGGAATAAATTTAACACATAGTTTCATGATCAGAATCGTAGATAGCGAGTTTGTGAACGCGATATCTCGAAAACGCAACGATTTAGAAAAATCATATTTTGTATGTGGTCTTTTTTACAGGGTGTTCCACAAAAGACTCCCTCATTTTAAAATTAAATTGCTCGTCCACGGAGATCGATAGAGGAACGAAACCGTTGAAATACTGGTTTTAAAATCCTTAAAAATCTGTTGCAGAGGTTTCAAAATTAGTTGCAAATGTTGCCAAATATTGGCCCTGAACCCTGTAGTCGCCGTATTGAGTCCTAGAAAAAGGTACTGGTACTCGAATACCAGAAAGTTTGCCTCGGAAAGGTCCATATTTTGAATCCATTCAGATGTGATTGCAACGATTGCTTGCAAATGAAAGTTTACATCCCTTTCCTCGGACGCCGTACTGCGAATACAGCGTACAGCGCCATCTGTTCGCAACATTTGTAACTAATTCTGAAACCAATTTGGGGCATGCGAAATCAAAGCCGGTAATGGCGGACACAAGAAAACATGATGTATTAAAATAGTTACAGAATTTTGTTTCCCCAAAGTCGTGCGAAAAGTAAAAGTGAGAGTTGTGCAATATTAAAGCCTATGCTCCTGGCAACCTTGCAAATAATTGATATATAGTCTTCACCAGCCCCTATTATGCATGAATCATTATGTCTTCGCAAAAGCTGTAGCTTCACTAGGCACCACTCTGTTGTAAGGGTTTTTTTATTTATTTATTTTTCCCTTCTAGTTAGGACTTAATAATTAAGCTCATTAATTCGAATAATTTGACTCTTCCACTTAACTAAGCATTTAACATTATTTAAAAAAACAATTCTTTTCACAGACAGATGGTTAGAGGGAGTGCATGACAGTAGGGGGTATGCGAAAATAAAAGGACTAATTGAGGGGTACGCGAGGGAAAAATGGTTGGGAACTCCTGTTCTATCGGCATACTTTGCCGAGTAAATTTTATTGTAAAATGACAGAGTCCTTTGTGAGAGATACCTTGTATATATATATATATATAGTAATATAAACCAAAATATAACTTGTTATATATGAGCATACAAAACAAAATAAACAAGACATATCAAAATGCAATTCAAAAACTAAACATTTTATTAATTTAACAAAATTTAAATTAGGATCCTATAAACAAAAGTGCAATGAACATTCAAAACCAAATAAACAAATTATATCAAAAATGCAATGCAAAAAAAAGGTTATTAATTAAACAAATTTTAATTATGATCGTAATTTAATAAAAAAAAATAGTACTTAATACATGCAAGTAGCATGTGGAAAAACTCTAACTTCTAACTAATCTATGAAATAACTTAATTTTTAATAAATCCAAATCTAAAATATAATCTAAAAGAGTGAAAATAGTATAGATACTAAGAGCAAATGGTAAGTTTAAACATGTACATGTTAACATGTAAATGAACTCTGTTGCAATCAAAACTATTGAAAAAAGCCAATCCAAATATTTGGAGTTTTCAAAAATTAAATTAGTAGCTTGGCTGTGGAAAAGCTTAGCCAGGTTTATATATATGTGATATTTTAATTTTGTAACTTTTTTAAATCATTTTTAACGACACCTCATTTTAATTACTTCTGCTTCCATCGTAATAAGCGCACTACAACTTTCTTTTCGAGTCACGAGTCTTTTCCGGGGAAATTCCCTTCTTCGGGTACTTAAACTTTCTGCGAATTCTTAACTGCCTTTTTGACTCCAACATGTAAACGATTAACAACGTCGCGCGTTCACTATGGATTACTGGTCATAGTCTAGATTACTGGTCTGAATAAAAGAAGATTAAGCCAAATATTGTCTCTTCCCTCAAAATGGACTGCACCTCACCTTCATTAAAGCATGATCTTATATATATATTGTAGAGCTGTATAAAATTTTGGTTTCAAAGAAAGATGTCCAAAATTCATATTCGGTGTTCATAACTAAACTACGCTTACAAAACGAACTATAGAGTGTCAGCATACGAGAACGCGAATGAGGAAAAAAGTCTCTCGTGGGTTTTTTTAACGTAGTGTGGCTTTAATTTAATTTAGTCCCCCTTTATTTTGGGACTGATCTCGTAATTTTGAACCGCTTTCAGAGGAGGACATCTCAACCGGCACCCCCTCTCAAGGTCCCCGCACCATACCCTCGGGATGTCTGGCCCACGACGTCAGATTTAACATGCGCCAGGTCCACATACACGGCGGATCTTCAGTGGAATAGGATTTCGAGCCTGGAACACTCTGTCCCGAAACCGATATCTTAAAACTAGGCCACCGCGGCCTCAACGTGAGTTAGTATGATTGCTTACTAGCAGAATTTTTAAATCATCCTAATCCGATGAAATTTAGCGGAAACAATGGCAGAAAAATGCACAGGCGATTCGAACCTCTCGTCCGAAAAAAAGACAGCATGATAATGTTTGAGGCTTGATTCATCGCTCTTTATTTTATATTTAAAAATTTACTCTGAATTATAGCAACAATCGTGCACACAAAAAAAATTATTTAATATCGTTTCAACGCGCATATGTGTAAAAGTAGTAACTAAAATTAATGCAAAGTTTCGTTATAAAATATTTTTAAAATTTACTCTGAAATATAGCAACAATCGTGCACACAAAAAATTTATTTAATATCGTCGCAATGCGCGTGTGTATAATGCAGTAACTAAAATAATGCAAAGTTTCGTTATAAAATGTTTTTAAAATTTACTCTGAATTATAGCAACAATCGTGCACACAAAAAAATTATTTAATATCGTTTCAACGCGCATGTGTGTAAATGTAGTAACTAAATTAATGTAAAGTTTCGTTACAAAATATTTTTAAAATTTACTCTGAAATATAGCAACAATCGTGCACACAAAAAATTTATTTAATATCGTCGCAATGCGCGTGTGTGTAATGCAGTAACTAAAATAATGTAAAGTTTCCTTATAAAATATTTTTTAAATTTATTAAAATTACAAAAAAACTGTACGGAAATAAAATTGGATATCACTAAAAAACTAATTTCTTTTTAATTTTAAGTATTGTAAATGTAGTGTTTGTAAAATATTATACCGCAAAATTATTGAGGAAAATCATCAAAATTTCGAATAATATTTAATTAAAAATTTAATTGAAATTTTAAAAACCCATTCTTAATGATCACCTTCTACCCAAGAAGTAACTAAGTGCCGAATTTGGTAGCTCTAGGACAAACGGTCTTTTCTATAGAAAGTTTTGAAAAATGCATGGTGCATGACAGGAAGTATCCAGCCGTAAACACTCTCACCCTCTCGAAGGAAAGGGTCGTAGTGGTCTTGTGATAAGGTCTCGGCATTGGGGTGGAGAGTTCCAGGTTCGAAACCCGATTCCACTGAAAATCTGCCGTGTATGCGGGCCTGCTTCACGTTAAATCATACGTAGGGGGCCAAACGTCCTCCGTGGCGTGGAAGCTTCGAAAGGGGGTGACACCTCTGGTGTCGTCCTCGTCATCTGACCGTGATTCAAAATTGCGTCCCAAAATAGCCCTTGTGTTGCTTCTAAACGGGACGTTAATATAACTAAACTAAATCAAACTACTGCATTTGTTTTATCAAAAATATTTTACCGAATTTGTCGGAATACTAACAGAGTAGGAGTAAATTGCTTTCATTTCCTTTCAGATAAAAAGATATGACGTTAAGTCGATGTGCTGAAAAATCAGAATATTATCAATTGAAAAGTTTCTTTAAAATGGATGATTTTAATAAAGTTAATGAAGGCTGTTTGAAAAGGAGGGGTGGGGGACTTGCCTATTTGCATATAGTTGAAGATAATGAGTCTGCAATTTTTTTATTTGCAGACTCATCATCATTTGGTTATGATGCTTGTTAATTATGGTAAAATGTTTGGCGTATGGTTGAATTTCTTTCAATTACGAACTAGAAAAGGTGTAGCGTAAACAGACTGTGTGAAAGGTACAGGTGAATGTGGCGAAAATGTTTAATATTAATAAAATGAACGAAATCCAGTATTTACTTGCAAATTTTTTTTTCAGTAGTTGCAACTAAATTTTATTTTAAAGTTATTTATCTGTTTTGTTGCTATGCCGACTCAGACTACCCAGAAGGCGTAAAGCACTGATACGCACGGTGAGAAATTTGAATTTATAAGCTCAGTTACTAATGTTACGTCAATATTGAATCAAACACCTCCGAAGTTTGGAGAAGGGACTGCCAGCTCAGTTGTCGTCCTCGTCATCTGAACGCGGTTCAAAGTTACGAAGTTCGTCCCAAAATAGCCCCTTGTTACTTCAAAACGGGACGTTAATAGAACTGAACTCGCGAGCGAAAATTAGGAATTTGATAGACTTTATTTTAAAAAACGAAGATATTATATTTCCATCCTCCTAATTGCAAAGTTCATAACAAATTATTTGCGACCATAAACTAGAAAACATTTCACTTTTCTTTTTTGTTATCTAAATTTTTAGTATTTTCATTTGATTTTTTGTTTTTCTCTTTGTTCAATTTTCAATTTGTTCATTTCAGGCATGACATTGTTTAAAATTATGTTCTGTTAATATTATCTGTTTTCTAAATTATGTTATTCAAATTCAGAGGGGTTTTTTCGTTGTTAATGTTGGCTGTCAATAAAGTTTCGCGCATACCCATCCAACCGACAGGGAGCCTTCCTGTCTCCGAGTTCGGGGTATGCGCGGTAATAAAGATAAAGATAAAGATAAAGCCGTAAGCTTTACCATGTTAAATTACGTATCAAATTCTCGAAAGAACTATGTCATTGCTGATTGGATTCCTCAGCGTTAGCTGATTACTTGTCATGAATGAATGACTTGTTTGAGGTTTATTTTGATGGTTTATAGCATCTGACCGCAAAGACTGGGGAGCCTTAGAACAATTCTGACCTTTGAATTTGCCAAGCAGTTTTGTTTCAGGCTGATTTTATTTTTTAAGAAATGGCTTGGCTGCGATCACTATAGTTCAACAAACAATATACAAAAAATTTTACCTACAGACTATTAAAACTGTGACATATCATGGGTACCGAAAAAGCAACAAGCAACCAAAAATTTTACATTATTCTATAAAAACTGAGACAGCATACACAGCTGTTGCCACTTCTTAATAATTAAAGGTTGTATCAGTTATTAGCACGCACAAATGAGTTATTCTGCCCAGCCTTGGCATTCGGAAAATTCTGAATGACCCGGCAGCCACGACAAATAATTCGGGCCCTGTGATGTCGCATTATAGCCCCCATTGCAAGCGGCACATGCGACGACCCATCAGACCGAGATACGATCCTTCATCGCTAAGAGACAGCTCGACTCTACACATTGCTAAATCCCTCCTGGGAGCGACACGCTGCTTAGATATACGGCAGGTTCTTATCTCGATATTTGAGGTGCCCCTTCAGTGGGAAATCAATTACTGGCACAGGAGAATTAATATATCAATATAAAACGATTTGATGAAGCAATGAAATTATTTTGCAATGAAAAAGTATTGTCTCATATCATATGAGAAATAAATTTCAAAATTTCTTGAAATTTGTGAAACAATTACGCAACTAAGTTGGTATTATTAAAATGATATTCTTTGCATTTTAAAATTGTGTGAAAATCACTTTATTCACAAAATATTCCTTTAATATTGATAATGAATAATGAAATATATTAGAGACTGAAGAATAGAAAAAAATATAAACAAAAGCGGTTTTTTAAAGTGGCCTTTTATTAGTGTATTAAAGAGTATAAAATTATTTATCAAAAATATGGAAATCAAAACAAAAGCGTAAAAGTGTGAAGGGGTGAAAATAATACTATGAAAAAATTCAAACACGAAGAATATTGTAAGAAAATTCCTAATCATTCGTTAAAAATTAAATTTTGTCAGGAGTGAGATTGAAATTTCAACCTACTTAGAGCAGTGATGGTCGAACTACAAACATCTCAAATATTCTATCTTGCCTTCCGCTTATTTTAAAATAATAGTATAATAATTTAAAATCGTATGATCAGCACTTCTCTGTTCGAACCATATTATAAAGAACTTTCAGAAATGCAGTCACAGCTTCATTCATCACCAGTGGCGGCTCGTCAGCTCAGAAACAAACAGTGATGCAAAAGTTGTATAGACCTAAGTTGTAGGAAATTTTGTGCTGATTATTTTGGTATTCAATGATGATAAACTAAAAATTGAAAGTTTTTGAATTATGAGCAAAAAATCTGGAAAAAAAATTTCATGCTTTTTGGATATAACTAAATTTCCAATAAGAATTTCCGGTGGAAAACCACAGATTCGTAATCAGCACCCCACAAAACATAAAGGATCAAAAAATAAAAACTCCTCCAGAATTGGATTTAAAAACTACTTAACGACTGAACTACTGAGAAAAGCGAAAAAAAGCCAAATGAGAAAGTCTCATAAAAATTTTATTTTATTATTTTTTAAATTTAAATTAAATTTAAATTTTTTTAAATTTTTAATTTAATTTGGAATAATCTTGAAAAAAATACAAAAAACGGCAGCCAGGACCGAACTGCGGACCTAGCGAATAGTAGGCGGGCGCGCTGACCTCTAAGCTATCTGAGTACTGCTTGCTTGTGAAGAGTTACTGGTATATAAGTTGTGCCCAAAGTTTGAGGTCCATTTCCTCTGAATTGGCTGGCCATCGCACTTTTTTAGATTAATGGGTGAACACCCTAATGGTATGCTACTAATATGCCACGTTTCATCCCGAATTGAACTTCCCAAGTCGTGCCCTCTCCTTGTTAGCGTCTCTCTGGTTCATGATTTCGATGAGTGTGATACCGAGTTATTTCGCTATAGTCTAAGACAGGTTACTGTGCTGAATCAGAAATATTCTGTTCAAATATGGTAGTTATTTTCAAACTGCTTTACGATAATTGCAGGAATATTTCACAGGGTGGAAGAATACGGTTTGGGGCTTTTTCTGTTCTGTCCAGGGTCGGATTTACACATTTCTGCGCCCCCTCTCAGAAGAGTTAACATACAATTTTAAATTTAATAAACAATAGTTTATCTTTGAAACATATAACTACTTAATTAAATCTTCATAATCCTTGAACTACATTAAATTTTTAATTCAAAATGACACTACTTGTGAAATAACATAAAAGTAACACCTGCAAAAATACTTCATCGGGCCTGATTTACACATTTCTGCGTCCCCTCTCAGAAGAGTTAACATACAATTTTAAATTTAATAAACAATAGTTTATTTTTGAAACATATAACTACTTAATAGAATCTTCATAATCCTTGAACCATATTGAATTTTTAATTCAAAATGACACGACTTGTGAAATAACATAAAAGTAACACCTGCAAAAATACTTCATCAAATTTCTGGAAATCGTGTGAAATACCAACTAGAACTTCCTAGTTCGAGCTTTTCTCCGTGAATAGGCTTGAAAGATCATTGAAGCGGACAGATCTTACTAAATCGATTTCAATTCGTGGAAGTACACGGACCAGAAACGGTAGAGTCCACCGAAGGCGAAAAAAATGTATCTTTCAATATATTTAATGTAACGAATGTAACTTTAGAAAACATCATTTCATATGGCCTTCTCAAAATGGTACTGAAAAGTTTGTAAATATTTGGTGGTTATTGGTGGCTCCGTCACAGCTTCGCCCTATGTTGGTCCTATGGGAAGTCTGTCCCTGGTACTGTCAATTAACTGAGGACAGTGTTTTCGCAAGCACTGTCGTTTATCATTAAAAAGTCTCAGTGGTCGCGACTCAAGGGGGGGGGGGAAGCCCCCCTTTTCTACGGGAAAATAAAATCTTTATTTCATTTTAGCTGTCTAAAATTAGGTAATATAAAAATCAACACTGTCCTAAAAAGATAGCTAATTTTGAAACAAAATTTTTAAATTTTGTTGTCTACTTCCTATACTCCGGGGAACTTTTAGACGTCTATAAATTTTTCGCCCCCCCAACTTTTGCCAACCAATTTCCGCCACTGAAACACAGTGCATCACTTTGATTTAATTACAGATTTCCATATCAAAAATTCTGTAAGTTGATTCACGAATCAGACGCGTCTTTGTATCAGAAGGTGAAGTTTGGTTTAGTCAGTTAACGCCCCGTTTTGAATCAACTCGAGGACTATTTTGGGATGGACCTGGGTCAGATGCCGTCGACGACACCTAACATTTTCATATAACAGTCACGATAAGAAATGCTTTTATTTCCAGAAACAACACAGTGAAAGCAAGATAAAAGTAATTTCATGACAAAAAGAAATTAATGATATCAGTAAGTTGAAAACAAAAGTGATAAACAGGTCAAAAACCTATTTTTTAATCCAGTCTCATTAATGTTACTTCATCAATAACGAGCTTTCAAATAGAAAAATAACTGAATAATACCTTTTTTGCCTTCATTTAACCAAACTTACCAATAATGTCATTAAGGTCACATAATCAATATGGTGGTAGAAATTGATCATTAACCATTTAATTCGTGACAAACCTTTCGTATTTTCGCCGCAAATTTTTAATAAACAGGCTAAGTCTGTGCATGAATTATTTTTATAAATTCATCCATCATTTGGGATTGCAGCCACACACTTTTTTTTGCACCACTAAACGCAATGTACCAATCATCGTGATTGGCATACACAAGATGTATGTGTGCTGTAGCTCTGATGTTTGATGCTCACGTTTTGATCAAAATATTGACTTGATTGTCATGAGTAATGAAGTCTTTCATCGAAATATGTTATTGACAAGTCTTCAAATTTCAATGAAATAGAAGCGTAGCATGATTGAAAGAAAGACCATTAAGTTGTTATAGTTGAAAAACCAGGCATGGTGCCAGTGGGGTCCGGGGGAAAAGGCCCCCCTGTCGGGAATGTTGTGCCCACCCACCTCCTCTGGGCAAATTTTTGTACCCCGCTCATGCAACTGGCTATTCAACTAGCAGATAAATAAAGATCTGGTGAAAATTTCGGAGGTCATCATTGCGCCGCTCCCTTTTTACAGCAGGTCATGCCCACTTGTCGGGGAGAACGTGCCCCCCCCCCCGTCGGACAGACACGAACGCCACTCCTGTGAAAAAGACATTAAAAACAAGTTAAAACTTCGATTATCCGCTACCGTCCGTACCAGGGATGTGATGAATAACCGAAAAAGCGGGGATGGTGCCAGTGGGGTCCGGGGGTCAGAGCCCCCCTTTCGGGGATATTGTGCCCACCCCGTCGGGGTAAATTTTTGTACCCCGTTCACGCAACTGGCTATTCAACTAGTAGAAAAATAAAGACCTGGCAAAAATTTGGGAGGTCATCATTACACCACCCCCTTTGTACAGCAGGTCATGCCCCCTTGTCGGGCGGACACTAACGCCACTTCTGCGAAAAAGACATTAAAGACACGCTAAAACTTCGATTATCCACCACAGTCCGCACCAGGGCTGTGATGGATAACCGAATTGGCGAGTAACCGAAATTCGTTAATACTTATGTGGAGTAGCTTGATTTCAACGCTGGCTTAGGACAAAAATGAAGATAAAATCCTTTAAAAGTGAATAATACATGTATATTGTATTTAATTTTAGAAAACGATCGATACAAACTTCAATAAAAGAGTAGTAATGTACAGAAATTTGATGAAACACCATAACCGATGGCTAAAGATGATGGACGATAACAGAAAATCACGATTAATCGAAGTTTTACTGTACTTTGATTAATAAAAGAATTTTTTATATAACACTTTTATTAGCGTGCTAAAATGTAGAATGATTCTGGTATCAAGAATATAAATGTCAAAACTAAATCGTATAAGCATTAGGCGTTATTATAAATACTCTATGCTAATCAGAATTTTAATCGCATTTATTTATTACTAGCCGCTTTCGGCGACCAGCCCTTTCGCCGGGAATACTGATTTTGTTTAATTTCAATCAAACTTCAATTGAATTTTGCTAAATTTAAATCACACGACATATTTTAAGTCCAGCAGCATGTTAGCTACGTCAATACATGCCGATAACGGAGTTAAAGATTTGCAAACATAATCTTTGAGCTTCTTTGAGATCTTGGAGAGCTTTGTTTGCAGATTTCACAGAAACGTTGATAAAATGAAAAGAGAAAGTTAAGTCCGTTAGGTTTCAACAATGAAAGGGAAACGCACGATTAAATGCTTGTATAAACAATGAAAACGGATTAAATTTTATTGCAGTAAAGAAAAGCATTATCGTGAATTTTGTATAAAATTATTTTTGAAAAATTATTAAAATTAGGGAAAAAATTGGGAAGAAACTAAATTGGTATTATTAAAAAGAACTTTTTTGAACCTAAGATAGTGCAAAAATAATTTTTGTGGGATAATATCCCCAGAAGTTATCAACAAAAAAACCAAAAGTTTGCTTAGTATTTAATTAATTAAAATTTCGAAAAAATTGCTCGAAGGTGCACATGCCTGCCCTCTAACGGTCTGTCCTGTAGAGACCCAACACACACATTCACTTTTATTAATAGTAGACATAGAGATACATCTTCATCCACCTTCGAATTTCTTGAATACATGAGCAGAAAAACTGAAACCAAGTCCATACTCTTTATCCATATACCATCAAGTACATTAGAACTTCGATTAACCGTCACCGTCCGAACCAGGGTCCGAATACACATTTCGCTGAATATTTAATTTCAACAACCCACATAATAAGTACTAAACCATTTTTAGAGAGAAAAAGCAAGGTTGAATGTGCACAAGTTTAGCACGGGTTTACTGGTTAGCATATAAATATGTTTAGTGTCACGTTTCTTTTTTTTTATAAGCTTTTATTTAATTTGATCTTGAGATCGATTTCTTACCCACTTCCAATCGAGCTACATCTTTGAAATTTAGCACAATGGCGGGTTTCCGGTGACAATACAATATTACGCAAAAAAAATTGCGATCTATACCTTTTTTAAACCTAACAAAATATTAAAATGTTAGCCCTATATTTGGGCGATAAAGTTTTGAAGGTGGTAACCTCACGTTACTTAGGGTTGTAGCAACACCACGAAGCTAACAGAGAATACGCTGTACTTCCGGCGCTGCACCGATGAATGACGTAATAGCTCGTGTTTCTACGCGTCTTGGGTTTACTTTCTATTAGAATACGCCAAAAACCAGAAGTACAATTTTTTTTTACTTCGTATGCGGAGATTTAAATAATTGAATCTGATTTACTATGCCTAACATGTCGTCTGTCAGCCGTCACTAAAAAGTAGAAAATAAAATTTAAAAAAAATTAAGGTATAAACTATTATTCATACGAAAAAATTAACTCAAAAGTTGAAATTAATTTTTCTGATTATAATAAAATGCATGGTTCGAATAAAAACGTGGGCGCCTTATATAGCACCTTATATTTTGTGAATATTTTCTTAAACAAATGGAATATTCCTAGAAGGTAAAGGCGCCCACGCTTTTATTCGAACCATGCATTTTATTGAAATAAGAAAAAATATTTTCAACTTTTGCATTCATTTTTTCGCATGAATAAAAGATTATACCCATTTATTTTTTAGTATTTCTTAAACTTTATCAGAAGGCTTCAAAAATATGAATATGCTTTCTGTGCATCCATCAAAGAATAATAAGAAACAAAGTTCTTATCATATAAAGTAAACACTATTACAACAAACGTATTCATTTATCATAAAGGTCAAATCGATTATTTCATTAAAACACCAGAAATGTATACAGAAGAAACTGTGCGTTCTCATTTCATTTATAATGGTTTTGTCATACAGAAAGGATAAATTGATTCCTGAAAAACCAGTTAATTCTGAATGTGTTCGATACTTTTTTTGCTTTCTAAAATCGTTAAGGAGAAAAGGAAAGAGAAATAATTAAAATCTATGTGATTGATCATGATAATATTCTAAACATCACTAATCAAAACAGTTAATCTTGTAGTGTTTTGATAAATGAGGTGAAGAATATCATTAATCAAATTATTTCATTTATTTTTCAAATTGAAACGAAGATTAAATGGCCGTCATGCATTTCTTTGGAGGCTTGTATTTAGATAATATAATACAAAATAAATATTTTCAGATTGTGATAATAGGAAATTAAAGAAACCAGAGAAAAATTTGAATTACCACCTAATTTGATTTCAAAACTTTCGAATTATAGCTATATTCCACTTGCAGCGGTTACAATTCACTGCCTTCGCCTTTTTATGGTAGGTGGCGCTACTAGAGCCATCCGGTTTTTTCCCATGGTGCCTCTCTCTCTTCTTTTCTCTGTGTACTTGTCTTGTGGTTCTCTATCTTGCGCCTAGTACCTTTTAATGTACTGCGTCGTGGAACTTAGCCATCTAATAAAAATGGTTCCTGAAATTGAATTAATTCTTCAACAGCGGCATTCCGTATAAACATGAGTCTCGTCCCTCTAGACACTGTATTAATATTTTTACAAGTGATGCTTTATTGTTTGTATATTCAATTTTATTATATTTTTGTTCCTGCTTGTTTGAGTATGCGGCACAAGAATCATATTTGTCTATAGGTACTGCGCCAAACCCTTTGTTTTATACCATCATATTTAATACTTCAAATTAATTTATAGTCAGAATTCACATCACGCTTATATTCAAATGACAATAATTCGAGAATAAGGAATGGTTGTCTGAAAGTTGATAATTTGTTACGTATGCTAGTTATAAGTAGGTGAAACTATCAGATTGTGAGATAATTGGTAATTTGTGTGTGCCATTTTTATTTGATCTTTGGTCATATGATCTATGGAAGGGATTTTCATTCTGATCTGTAAGGCCATCGTAACGGTGTGTAGGTAAATATGCTTTTGGGTACAAAAGTAAATTTTCACTTTTTTATTTCTCAGTAGATTAGAAATTTAATATTGAAGATATAATGAATTAAAATATTTCCGAGTTTTAAGCATACTTATAGCTATAATTCGGTATAGGATATTATATGATATCTTAATTCTAAGTGGTTTAATTCTTAAATTATTTAGAAAAAGACAAATTAGGGATACTTTACCTTATCAAAAAGTTACTGCAGATGTCGTAGCCGATCGAAGCACATTGTGTGGTTGGAATCAATTTTCTGGTGCGGTGGAGTTAGTCATAAATGTGGTAACTCAAATATAGAGAATAATTACTTAAAATTAATTTAAGAAATTATTTAATAAAGAAAATTTCTTTTTAATGTGATAATTTCAAATAATGCAAATAGTTATTTTAGCAAGGATTTTAAAATAAATTGAAATTTATTTATTCCATTTTTTCCTTGTTTGCAAAAAAAAAAGATTTTTACTCACCTATCATTATTTTAATAAAAATCTTTTGCTAAAGCTATTTGTCATCTTTTAGTTTCTTTTGCGATTTTGGTTGAGCTTGTCTCTTTGTTGGTTTGAATTTTCTCGTAGAATATATTTTGTTCTTTTCGTTTGTTTCCGATGAAAAGTTAGAAGAACCGATAGATGTACTAAGCTATCCCAATTTCTTATTTTATACAACATATTATAAAAGAAAGGATTTCTTATTTTGTTCTATTATGTTCTATTTTAATTTTTCCCAAACCGGCAATTCTTCAATGTGCTTGTGACGTTGCTAGGCTCCCATTTCCATTGCTATAATTTTTATCATTTATTTAATTCAATATTCTATTTGTTTATTTAATTTTGAACTAATTTTATTTAATTTATAACTAAATTTCATTTAATGAGTAGACTAATTTAATTTATTAACTCTAATTTTATTAATAGTAACTGCGTTTTATAAAAGTCATATTATTTTATATTTAATATCAATTTCATTAATATTTTTAGATAATTAAGACCAGTGTCGAATCTAGGATTTGGGTCTGGGGGGCTGAGGTCATAAAAATATTGTATCGCCGTGACTAATGTCAAGCCTTATGGCTTATGTAAACCAAAACACTTTAACTTTACAGACTTTATTCACCTGACAATAAGAATCATAAAGAACACTACAATACTTTCGATAATTTAATAAAACATACAATGAAATAACTAGCCAAAAAAATGTCTTCGATCTCGTCAACGCTACAAGTACAAGTGGAATGACTACAAAAGTGGGAAAATTTTCGAACCTGTCAAGCCAGAAAGCAGTATTGTCACGTTTTTATTATTTTTTTTAAAAAAGAGAAATTAAGAGCAAACAGTTATAGTGATTTTAAATAAAATCAAGACTTAGCTCTGGGGGGGGTGTTGGCCCGATAGTCCTCCCCCCCGGATTCGCCACTGATTAAGACTCTTTCGAATTAGTTCTTTTAGCCTAATATCTGAATTTCGAGTGCACCCAAATTAGCGAAAGAATTAAGTACTCTTTGCATGTAGATTCAAGTATCTTATTCTTATCGATATCTTATTCAGATTCAAGTTCCCAATTCATTATGATGAGATAAATCAAATTTGCCTAAATTAAAGAAAAATTGACGAATTATGAACAGAAGGGAATTGTAGAATCAAGACCGAATCAAGAATTAACCTGCACCCTTCTCTATCAAGCAAAAATTATAATTGTTTTCTGCGAGCAGAAAAATGAAAATAACTCAAGAAGCTTGTTTTGTGATTATTTCCATTAAATTGCAGATAATATCACATATAAATGCATCTTAATTTATCTGTTCGAATAAGCGAAAAGTCGAGATTTTGCCACTAAGCTTTTAGCTCTGAACGTTCCCCAGAGTTGCTATCAAGATTCCATAGCTAACAAGTGTGCCAAGAGCGCTAAACAGAAGTGATCGGTCAATGGTATACGTTTTCCAGAGGGTTAAAACGATTTCTCTCTTTAAATTCTTCCTTCTCACCATCTTCTTCAGTTCCATGTAACGAAATGGAAAAACTCCAGGCGAGGATACGATCAGTTCACGCGCTAACTTTCCAGCTTGAACAGTTTCTGATGCAGAAAATATTACACTCAGCAGCACTATAGAAAAATAAATCCCGCTGAACCAGTGAGGTATAGAGAATTCAAAATGAGTTTGCTGTAGAAATATTAAGGAATAGATGGAGCGAAACAGACCTGCCATGCTGCTCACAACTAGGACAAAGACAGAATAGGAAAAAATGTTATCTAAGTCACTCAACACATCAGCCAAATCGTCATAAGCATGAAGTAACAGATAGGCACTTTCTTCTCTTTTCACAAACTGGATCTGATTTGCAATATGGAGGAAAAGGCATCGCATTTGGACGCATAGAAATGTGTAACAAGCTGTGGTGCCAATAAGGTAAATACTGTTCCCCAGAGCATAACAAGATACAGCAAAATCACGAAGCAGAGGAAGGCAATTTGGACTTAACTTGGAAAAGCCACTGAATAAAGTATAGTTCTTCAAATATTCTTGATAGATGATTCTTTGCTCTGAACAAAAATATGTGTATAGATATGCGATAATTAAGCTGTACATTACAATACAAAAGACACAAATCGCTGTTTTCCTTTTCCTGTAATCTGTATTGCATTGCAATTGGTTCGAAATTCGATTGAGGATTTTCAGTATCTGTCCAATTTGGTTTCGAGATCTTCGGATAAAATAATAAGAAGACACCTGTATCACGAAAACAAGAAGAAGAGGACCTTCCATTTTCTTCATAGGAAGAATGAGTACCCACAGCAGCTGGCAAACCGTTGGGAATGCTAAAGCAGACATGCATCCGATTTGAATGAAGACACTGAAATGGATCTTCTTTTCATTTTTATTAGATACTCGCCAAGGGTATAAACTCAGGTCCACTCCGTTTATATAGAAGAGAAGCAGTATGGGACTGAAAGATTTCAAAAATTCCTTACCAGATCTTCGATAATTTTCAGATGCGCTGATGACTTTTCGTCTGTCGGGAACGATTAATAATTTCATTGCAGAAATTTCACAAGTAGATTTTGGTAACAGAATTACTCAAATTTGGTGAATCTCAACTTGATGGGTGTGAATGCAACTTACCAGAAACTTGAACTAGTCAGACAGTTGGAATATTTCTCATTATGTAGTTAAAAGCTAATGAGACTAACATAAAAGAAGCTGAGCCATTAAAAGAATGGACTTGATGCATGTTTACATGATTGTTTTGAATGAAACTTGCAAGAAACTTGTGCTTCTCAGAGAGCCCGTATGTTTGCCACTATGGAACCAAAAGTTGCTGATACTAACATGAAAGGAGTTTGGGCAGTAACGAAAATGTATTTGATGAATATCTATTCTATTAGTTTGGAAGAAACATAATAGAAACTGGCATTTATCAGACAGTTGGAATTTTTGCACTATGGAATCAAAAGCTACTGAGACTAACAGGAAAGAAAGCTGGAGCTTCACAAGAATATAGTTGATGAAGTCTATATGATTAGTTTGAATGAAACTTACGAGAAACTTGTACTTCTCAGACAATTAATATGTTTTCACTATGGAACTATATATTGTTGAGACCAACGTGTAAGAAAGCCAGCCCATAACAAGAATACAGTTGATGACAATTAAGCAAAACTCCTGTAAGAAAAGTTTATTGAGAACTGAAAGGATAAAGTTCACAAAGAGAAACAAGCAAAAAAGCTTTTAAGTGAATGAAGAATGAGTTTTACATCGAGTTGACGTAGCAAAAAGTATTGGATAATCAACTTTGTGCTATTTTCCAACGCACTTCTTGTCTAAATGTGTCAATTTCTGCCATTCTAGAAGATTTATTACTGCTTCATTCTGGGAGAGTTTTTTTCCATTAAAATATTAAAGATTGCTTTAACAATAATAACATCTTTACTTTGACATGTTCTTTACCTTCAGGCTCAATAACAGCCAACAGAGACTTTTCTGTCCTTTAATGAATAAGTTACCAGTTCTTTATCATTTACTAAAAGTTTTCAAAACTTGCACGCCTTTTACCTCTGAAACATGATTTTGAAACATATTCTATAGGTTAATGTTAGAGACCCATTAAACGAAATGAGAATTTTTTTTATTAAAAGATGATTTTCTATAATAAAAAAAGATAACTTTTCAGATAAACTTGAATAAACGTAAGGTATACTTGAGATAAAACGAAATAATTATCGTTTGGTAAAAATATATCTTTGGCCATGCGTTTGAACAAAATAGAACTAACTGATGAGAAAACAAACTTCTTTATCTATTTCTTTCTGCAAATTGTGCTTTTTCCTAAAGTTTGAATAATACCGTAAATCGCAATTGTGCCGTTTTACTGATGAAGCAATGAATCAAAGGAATTTCCGGTATTTAATTTCGATATTTTATCTGTTCGAGAAAAACACATTAGGAGACCATTAGGAGAAATCAAAATCAAAAATATACAGATATGTTACGGTTAATGTGGATAATCGATTATTATGGATAATTAACGAGGTGATTATTCTTAATAATGGCTAAAGATCGGGTAATTATGCATAATAACCTATTATCCACATTGACCGTAACGTATATACAGAAACCTCCAGTAAAAGGAATCATTTAAAGAAGCATGTCAGAGCAATACAAAAGTGGTCAATTTTTAATCAGTATTTTTCACCGAAGTTACATTTCTTCTGCAATAAAAGGCAAGCTACGTATTTAATCGTTATTACTTTCCCGTATACGAAGTATACAAAGAGAAAGTATTGTAATGGTCAAAAAATGAGAAATCGAGATTTTGACGAATCTCCACGTTTTAGATCTCCCATAGTCCGAAAAACACAATTTTGGAATTGTGTCTGGCTGTGTGTTTGTGAGCACGATAACTCGAAAACTATTAGAGATACAGGGATGGAATTTGGTATGAGATCTTTACATATCATTTGTAGTTTTCTGTCAAATTTTGGACAAAATCCGTCTACGGGAAGTCTGTCTGTCCTCGTTCATGTGAACACTATAACTCTAAAACTTGAATAGCTAGATGGATAAAATTTGGTACACAGTTTTATCATCTTGAATTTAGGTCCGTATCACATTTTGAACCAAATCCGTCGAAGGGCTGATTGTCTATCGGTCTGTATAATCGCATATTTCTAATCACAATAAATTCTTAACAAAATTATTTAGGGCAGACCGGGGCTAGTTGGGCCGTTTTTTCTTCTAAGAATTTTTTAAAAATTAAAATTCAACATTTAACATTTTTTTAAGTACAAACACTATCAGTGTACCTTCAGGAAGAATTCACCATAATAACATTTGAAAATATTAACTATTAATATTAATTACAAAGCTGAAACTGATACCAAGTCGCGTGGCCCAACCTGCCCCGACTACGGGGTAAGTTGGACCACATCACTTATTTAATATTCTGGTAAGGTAGAATTGAAGAAACATAAAAAAAATCTTATCACATTTTACTTTTCATTTCCTGCGAACGATAACACAAGATATCCTAAAGGAAAATCTCTTTCATGCACCATTAATTGATGAAGCCATAAAATTATAAAATTGTAAAATTATTTGAAGCAAGAAACCAAGAGATTGAAACTACAAAATTAATAAGTTTGATGTTGAAAACAGAATTAAATGACTTCATCGCCACAATTTTCCATAATTACAGCTTCACTTTTAAAACAGCAGCTTTCATTGCTTAAGAAGCATTCCCTCTATCCGATTTTCTAACATAATGGCGAACCATCTTAGCAGATAGCCCGGCAAGAGAAACAAAGTAGCATGTTGTGATTATCGCAAAAAATTCTTCCATATTATTATATTTAAGGCAGATAAATAATAATGCTATTATTATAATAATATAAATTATAATATTAATTTAAAGAATAATATAAATAATATTAATTCAAAAAATAATATAAATAATAATAATTTAAATAATACTGTTAGGTTATAGATACAAATCCGGTGCATTTTTACTCAACACGAACTGAGATACAATTTTTAAATTCGCCGTAAAATAATAACAGCGCATTCTGTTTTGCAATTATAACTGACATGGAATCAGCTTAGATTTTCTTAACAATTATCTTACATTTTAAATTTGGTGCATATCTCATAAATTCAGATTTATTTATATATTGCAGATCATGAAAAACAGTGTAGCAGCGTCATTTGATTTTACAGAAACATTGAATCATTATAGTTATTCATAATTAGGCTTGCCAGATTTCTGAAATGTTCAACCGGGACACCGGATTGCCCCCCCCCCAGCGTCGCGGGTATTCAAGGGTACACACCCTTGGTGGGTTTTTAGAGTGTTTTAGAGGGTAGTTTATTCTCAATGCTATGAATAAATGGTTACTTATTAGGAACCTAAACCAGGGGTAATAATAAATGACACAAGCATAAAAATGTAAACATTTTATTTCTTACATGTTAATATTTATAAGTTACTTAAGTAAGAAGAAACACTTTGAATGAGGAATAAAAATTTGAACAATATTTACATGTACTTTTCATTGGCTGGGACTTTTTTAGAAAGTCTTTTTTGTTTTTAATCGTGTTGTAAAAATCTTCACAAGCTATTCCGATATTAATTTTACATGTCATCAAGCCTTTAACTGTAGGTTCCTTCATAAACCCCTATCATCAGCCCATGCGTTGTTCATCAAAGAAAATACTCTCTCACTGGTGCTGATGTCCCAGGTAAGCAGAAGGCATGGTCACGATTGGCGAGACAAGACGATACGATGACAATATTATTTATTAGCAGACCATCACTCTTCTATAGTTTTCACTTTTCATACAGTACAGTGAAATAAATGACAAAGTAATTATATAATTAATCCTTCACAGTTAATTATTTTTAGACTTTTTGGTCATCTATAATAAAATTTAATTTTTACCGGGACGTGAAGTAAACCGGCCGGGACACCGGGATTTTGTCTGAAAACCGGGACGTCTGGCAAGCCTATTCATAATGGACATGTCATATATTAATTCGGCGTAATTCCACCTCAAAATTAAAAGAACATTTTAAAATCTTTAAAAAATATTACTAAAACTGAACTTTAAATTCTATATGCATTTCAATTTAAAATATTTTAGCGTAATTATTGTCTTTTATTAACAATGGGATATTTGATATGATTTTAATTTGCAAATTTTGACTATCATCAATACTTTCTTCCTCTGAATATAGAAGAAATTAAAAAAGAATAATTATACATGAAATTAAGAGAACGGTTATATAAATGAAATGATTTCGAGACGCCATTCGTTACCATTAGGCTTTGGAGTGACACGTTCGTTCGCCATTTCCACAGGATCAACATTCCACGGGGCAAGTTAGGCAGACGACCGAACGTTCCCCATGCGAATTGGCCCAACTTGCCCCATGTCGCCATTTTTGTTTCAGATGGGTGTACGAATTTACTTTGAAAGTATTTAATTAAACAAACATGCCCTACAGTAACTATGAACAGTTATCTTTCAGAATATTATTTGTAAAAATGGAAATTGTAATATAAAAACATAGAAAAGAAGATTATTTATAAGGAAGGAAAGTTTCTCACCTTGGCAAAAATTTGAAAATTCCAACTAGTTCGTTAGCAGACGCTGCTATTCCAATGACTTTTACGGGAAAGAAGGGAGGGGGGAAGACACATACTTGTCTGGAGTAACAGCGCTATCTATCGGAAAATATTTAAAATAATCCGACTGACCCAACGTGCCCCTATGCTCAACTAGCCCCGGTCTACCATACATAATTGAAATTCGGTATGTGGTCTTCTTACCTTAATGGTATATTTGTGTCCAATTTTTGATTTAATCGGTTAAAAAAAGCGTTCAAATTGCATAATTAATTTTTCTAATCCGATTCTCCATGCGCATGCGTATTGGTAGCAATCTCCGTGCTCGCGGAAGCTATTGAGCGAATTACGTCACTTTGCCCTTGAGCCGTCAAGAGTGGAACCTAGCAGTGTGTGATAGATGAGTTTTAATCGGTACGCATCTCTTTGAATTTGATTCTTTACCTTAATATTTTACAATCACTATAATCTACAATGAAAAACCTTCTGATAGTCATTGCATTCTGGGTTACAGTAGGTTGGAATTTTTTTTATCTACGCGGGGGCAGGGGAAAAAGCACCTTTTGGCGGAAGCATACGAGAAAGTTTTGGGTAGACCACTCCCGCTGGTTTTTTCTTGTGTGTATCCTATTTCTTCAGTGTTTTCATGTTGAATAAATTTAATTTAACGTGTTTGTTATGAGTGCAAGCAGGTTTTATCAGAGTGCTTATGATCCAAGCTAATTGCCCAATAAAAACTCTTTTTGAAATAAGAGTCATGAATGTAAACTAAAGAATGCATTAATCGGAACAGCGCCGTCATGCTGATAGTATCTAAAATAAAAACCAGGGAGAGTGGCCTTCCCGAAACTTTCTCGCATATGACTAAAATGGTGGGGGGAGGGAAAATACACCGCGAGCCAGAAAACGTGCGGTATTCCGTAAGGTGGTGAAAAGCTCCAGAGTTCATGACTTTTTTTTTAACCGATTCAACCGAAAATTGGTGACAAATCCACAATTATGGTTTTAAGACTACATATTTATCTAAGTCATTTCTTTTAGAAGATATCGTCTTCAGAAGTATGAAAGTATGCGATTATACAGACCGACAGACAGTCAACCCTTTGACGGATTTGAAAACTTTGACATGGACCTACATTCCTGATAATAAAACTGTGAACCAAATTTTATTCATCTAGCTATTCAAATTTTTGAGTTATAGTGTTCACATGAACGTGGACACACAGACAGACAGACTTCCCGTAGACGGTGTTTGTCCAAAATTTGATAGAAACCTACAAATTATGTGTAAAGATCACATACTAAATTTCATCCCTGTAACTCTAATAGTTTTCGAATTATCGTGTTCACAGAGAGACATAATTACAAAATTGTGTTTATCGGACTCGGGGAGGTTAAAAACATAGAGATTCGTCAAAATATCGAGTTCGAATTTTTTGACGAATTAAACTTCGCATACGAGAAAGTAAAAACTGATAAGAGGAAAAGTTGACGATCGAATTCAAGATATCTGTAATCCAATCATAGGTTGCAAACAACTTGTCGAAATTGACTTCTTGTTTCGGACTTTGGATCCGTTTCGAAATGCGATTTCATGTAAAATCACAGAAACATGTAGCAAGCCGTTGAACAAACAACAATGACTACGCTCCTTAGAATTATGTAGTAAAACACAGATAAATCTCGAAGTAATGAGAAATAACGTGAATCGATCTAGGAAAGATTGCAAAAGAAAGTAGAATTCTGTAAATGGTATTGTTCCAGAACTCTCTGCTTCTAGTTGAAGTACGCTGCAATCAAGCATCATGCAGTATGAAACGGTTGATAATATTCGTTTTCTGCCATTTTCTTCACACATCAGTAAATGAAAGATCTCACCGAGCTTCTGAAGCATCTCTATATATGATAATGTATGACGAAGTATTAAGAACAAAAACGAACAAAGTAAAAGCATATGCGTTCTTATGATGCAGAACCAAGACCCATAATGTTCGGTATGATAATGCATGACGAAGTATTAAGAACAAAAACGAACAACATAAAAACCATCTGCGTTCTTATGAGACAGAACCAAGACCCATAAAGTTACCTAATTTATCAAAGACGCAATTGAAGTTTGCGCATATTTAAAGTAAAAGACGAATATGTGTTCTTTTCTGTTGGTTTCAAGTGTTAAAACACTTGATATTCGTCAGTTCGTTTTCTCAAATTATTGCTACTTGACCGCAGCGTTTCGTTTGACAATATAGAAATCATTGACCCCTTAACTGTTTTAACCTCCTAACTATTTAATTAGATGACATCTTCTGCTTTTGGAATGCTTTGCCATTTTAATTCAGATGAGAACATGAAGGATAATTGAAATGATTATAGATTAGAAATATCTAATTCGAATCTTTTATACTATTCTTATTTTTATTTGGCACTGCATTTTTTAATATATTTGTGTATCAATAATATTTTACAATCATTATCAGCTTTTATTTTACTGTTCAGCGCGGCATTTGTGTTATTAACCCATTAATGCTTAAGTCGCACTTTTCAATAACACTTTGTATAAAAATATTGTTGTCAAACAGAAATGATAAGTGTGTCCCTGAAAAAGAGTTAACTCGGAATGTATTGGTTACCTTTTTGCTTTCTAAAGTCGTTTAATGGAAAGTAAATTAATAAAAATCAATTTATCAATAGATTAAAGATTACTATTCAAATAGAATTAATCCTGCGATGTCTGATAAATGAGACAAAGAATAAAATTAATCGAATTGTCTATATATGTAAAAGCGCAATTTTTTATGAGTTTATTTGCTCATTTTTTGAGTTGTTTAGGCACTCCCAGATTGTTTGACTTACAGGGACCAAATTTGTCACAGTGATGGATTAGCATTGTAGAGATTAGCTCATTAGGGAGCTAACGCCGTAAATCTTTTTAATTCGAATTATATTTTTATTTATGTAATTTTAAATGGTAAATTCGGGCTTTTTTGCCTATTTTCTTTTTTCTCCATTATTATTTAAATACGCCCAAGAAGAAAAGTTATGTTTCCGGTGTTCATCTTTTTTTCCCAAACTTCTCGCATTTTCATTCAAACCATACTGTTATAAGGCGATAAAAAAAGCTTGTGGCAATCACATTTTGTCTCGACCTCCTTCCGGTGGATGGCGCTGCAAGGACTTTTCGCAATGAGAAGCAAGATAGACAGAGTGACTTGACACTTCTTCCGAGGAAGGTCGCTGCTTTTCCCCTTAATCTAGAATAATCTTAATCTTAGTTAATCTAGAATAATTCTATGTGGAAGATGTGAGTACAATAAATTTAATTTCATTCAACTACGGCCCAACTTTATTTCAACCGCCGATTTCATTTCCTGTGAACTAGCCGGAAATGGCGGTTAGAAGGTCAGATTTGAAAGATTTCGAAGGAGATTTACATTTGCTGGGGAAAGTTAGTGACAAAAGTTGGAAAAAAATGAAACGGATTGGGGGTCATATGGAAACATTTGGATCCCGAGCAACGCCGGGTTATCAGATAGTTTATTTTATTTTTTTAATTTCAAACAAAGATGAAATAGCTGTCATGCATTTCTTTGGCATTCTTGTATTTTAGATAATACTAGCTGGCATACCCGGCGTTATTCGGAATAAAAATATTTTAAAGTCTAAGTACTTATAACACTTTAAACTTAATTAAACAGTTTTTCGCAGCAACGTCTTTCCCCGTGTTGTCTGATATCCTTGGACAGCAACAAAACTCCTCTTACCTTTTTCTACGCAGATTGAGCCACCTGGTCACGAATCTAGCCGCCCTTGGAACGCATTTTTCCTTCCCCATCATTGATTGCTACGGCGACAACAGAAGTTCTTTCATAATTTGGTTTTTATCGCCATTCTCCGGAGAGAATTCTCTTCTTTTTAGTGTTTCTGTGACTGATCAGAAAACACCAATGCAACTCAATTATGATCATTTAAAAATTTATGAAGTTAAATGAACATTCCATAAAGAGAGTAATTAATGTCATTGGATTGCCTTGCAAATGTACTGAAATATATATGCTATTATATTAAATATATCTCTAATATATCTACGTTTTAAAAAAATATCACTTTGAAGCAGGTGCTACAAAATATTTCAGCAATGCAATGAATACTAAAGTGAAATTTCTCATTTGGAGTTAATTTCCCAAGAAAACAATTTATATTATCACAACCGTAACAATTGCAGAAGCACGTCAATAAAAGATTTGCTCAAATAATGAGATTTGATTGAATTTTATTTACAACAATAAAAACATTGTTACAATTCATGTTTGAGAACATTTTGAAAAATAATTAACATTGAACAAAATGCCGCATGCAAATAAGATCGATATCATTGAAAAGCCAATTTTTAAAACTTGACGATGATGTTAAAATAATTTTTGTGGGAAGCAACTTTAGAAATATTTAAGATAGATCTCGTATTTTCGAATCGTGATCAGATGACGAGAAACCACATGAACCGGCAACCCCCTCTTCAAACTTCCGCGCCACACCCAGCGCGGAAAGTGCTCGCACTTCACACAGAAAAAAGTTCTATCATTTAAATATTTTATAGAAATTTGAAATGTACTACTAAAACTATTTTAAGAAATAACAGCGTATTCATTGAATTTTTTATGACTCGAAGATTTCTGAGAAACAAAGTTGAAAATATAGTAGCGTATAGTGCAGTTTTTAATAATTCCATTTAAGAAGATGCGAAAACGGCAGATTTGTCATAATTGTGTCTCTTTCCGATGTTCCAATAGTTTTGTTCTTAAAGCGCAGATATAATATAGTCAAATTTGGCTAAGTTAATACTGATTATCGCTTCTCGGCTTTTTGGTTAAGATCAAAGTGTAATTCAATGCTGACGGAACTACAATAAAAATTCGATTTATTCAAAAATTCGAATTAAAAAAACCTTGATCTGAAATTGAGCAAAAGAGAAAACGATTTTTTTTTTAATCTACAAATGTCAGTAAAGATTTATCGTGTAACAGAGAACCCAGTGACCTAAGCCGTTGGTTCCAGATACTAAAGCCATTTCTTTGTCAGCAAATTTTGGCTGCCGTCGCGAGCATCACTTAAGCAATGCTCCCATAGTCCGTGTTCTGGCGTTTCACGTCCATCGTTGGGTTTTTATTGCTGGTCAGAATTTGACTAGCCGCATCTTTCCCATGCCACATACACAATCGACAGTAGCCCTTATGAAATGTACTGAGGTCTCCTTCCGACGAAGCGCTGGCCTTTGATGACCGAGCATTTACCGACATTTCACAGGAAGGTTCAAGCCACCCCAAAAACCCTTGTTCATCGAGTGAGTCCAGTCCGAATACGAACCAACATGACTTCCTTTTTATACTAAATCCAATCAATTTTAGATGTTTAACATTAGGACGAGGCTCGTTCTTGTTATCTAAAGCCCTTTTTCCACGGTTAGTGGCTCATGGGTAGTTGTCTGAAGTACAACTTATCTTTTTTCGTTGGAAGGCAAAGGTCCATTGTTGTTCTACGGTAGTTCGGATGGCTCGACCGTTCCGAAAAATTGTCGATAAATGTTCGGGCATCCGTACAGTCCGTACAGACTATTGTAGGTTGTGAACGCATCGTGGGATTGCTCGAATTCCTAACGACAACAAATCCCCACTTACGACCTCGAGCGACATCTCTATGCCATCAAATGTTGGACAGTCTGTCGAGTATCACTTAAATGAACAAACGGAATCAAAGAATCACTTTTAGAACCTTCTCATTTCTTTCTGTACCGTAATTACCTGGAATACAAAAAAAATGTTTTCTCCACACGTTTCTTCGGCTACGTCATACTGATAATTATATATATATATGACACTTTTTGGGATCTTCTTCCGATTCAAGTTCCCAATTTAATATGTTAAGAAGAAATCAAATTCGACAAAAATTAAGAAAAATAATCGTATTATGAACAGAATTCAGCTGCAAAATCTAACTCGAAAGCGTTTCTATCAGCGAAACAAATCATATTTGCTTTTTGTGAATAACAGAATAAAAATGATTGTAAGAAGTTTGTTTCATAATTTTTCTCTTTAAATTGTAGATCATCTAAACTATTAAAATTCGAGAGTAAATAATTGTATCTATATATGTGAGGCTAACTTCTCACGAACCGCTGAACGCAGAAACACGCCGAAAGTAGCAAAAATTGGGAAATAATCCAATCAATCCATTTTGACCATTTAAATTCCGAAATTAAAATTAGATAAAAAATACAAATAAAAAACGCCGAAATGAATGAATATATCGTGCAGAGATTCTTTGCCGATTTTCAAAATTTTTTTCCCTATTATTAATCATTTACATCCGGTGTACTTTCATTTTTATATTTTTATTTATTTCCCTTCATATTTTGGAATCGTATAACGGAAGGTGGTTTGTATCATGTTTGCAAGCTTCCGTGTTTTGATTTATAAACATCGGGAAAAAATAGTTTTCTTGCATTTTTTCTTTCTTTTTCATCTTAGATATTTTATTTCGCAACTTTACTGTTATAATGTAATAAAAAGTCTGGATTTAAAAGGATATTTACGTTTTTTGGGAAAAGTAAGTCACAATCCTAATTGGAAAAACGGAGGATATCATATGAAAAAATATAGATCCCGAGACCTCACGTGATCTCGCTTTTTCTCTTCGCCACTGAATGACACATTATTCAGGACAGCCCGCGCAACGCCGGCCGGGCTACGCAGATAGTATTTGATATACCCTGATTATCTATTAGAGTTAGTCAAAATACCCGAAAAGCCGAGAATTAGCAATAAAGATTTTAGCTTTCAACGTTCCCCAGAGTCGCTATCAATATTCCATAGGTAGCAAGCGTGCCAAGTGCGCTAAACAGAAGTGATCGGTCAATGGTATACGTTTTCCAGAGGGTTAAAACGATTTCTCTCTTGAAGTTCATTCTCACTATCTTCTTCAGTTCCGTGTAACGCAACGGGAGAAATACAGGAGAGGATACGATGAGTTCTCGTGCTAACTTTCCCGCTTGAACAGCTTCTGATGCAGAAAATATTACACTCATCAGCACTATCAAAAAATAAATACCGCTGAACAAGTAAAGAATAGAGAATTCAAAATGTGTTTCCAGTACAAATATTAAGGAATAGATCGACCCAAACAGACCTGCCATGCTGCTCACAATTAGGACAAAAACAGTGTAGGAAAAAATGTCGTCTATGTTACTCAAAATATTAGCTAACTCGCCATACGCGTGAAGTAACTGACAGGCACTCCCTTCTTCTTTCACAGACTGGATCTCATTTGCAATATGGAGGAAAAGGCATCGCATTTGGACACAGAGAAAAGTGTAGCAAGCTGTTGTGCCAATGTCGAGAATACTATTCCCCAGAGTATAAAAAGATACAGAAAAATCGCGAAGCAGAGGAAGGCAATTTGAACTTAATTTGGAAAAGCCATGGGATAAAGTATAATTCTTCAAGAATTCTTGGTCGATGATTCTTCGCTCTGAACAAAAATATATGTATAGATATGCGATACTTAAGCTGTACATTACAATGTAAAAGACATAGATAGCTGTTTTCCTTCTCCTGTAATCTGTATTGCATTGCAGTTGGTGCGAAATTCGATTGAGGATCTTCAGTATCTGTCCGATTTGGTTCTGAGATCTTCTGATAAAATAATAATAAGAAATCTGTATCACGAAAACAAGAAGAAGAGGTCCTTCTTTTTTCTTCATAGGAAGAATCAGCGCCCACAGCAGTTGGCAAACCAGAGGAAATACTAAAACAAACATGTTTCCAATTTGAATGAAGATATTGAGATGGATATTCTTTTTACTTTTATTAGATTCGCGCCTAGGGTATGAACTTATATCCACGCCTTTTATGTAGAAGAGAAGCAGTATAGGACTGAAGGATTTCAAAAATTCTTTACCAGATCTTCGATAGTTTTCAGGTGCGTTAACGACTTTCCAATTGTTGGGAACGGTTAATACTCTCATCGTAAAACTTTTATTAGATTTTGGTAACAAACATCCAAATTTGTTGAATGTCTATTTATTTGGTTTGAATCCAACTTACCAGAAACTTCTGATTGTCAGAGAGCTGGGATATTTGTCACTGTGCAATTGAAATCTACTGAGACGAACATGAACGAAAGTTAGATCCTAAGAAGATTGCAGATGATGAATTTTTACTGGATTGGCTTGAGAGAAACTTGCAAGAAAATTGAGCTTGTCAGAATGTTCGTATGTTTGCTTCAATGGAATCAATACCTACCGAGATTAACATGAAAGAAAACTAGGTCGCAACAAGAATGTAGCTGATGAAATTCTACTTGGTTGATTTACATGAATTTAAAGCGAAACTTATACTTGACAGACAATTCATATATTTGCCTCTTTGGAAGGCAAAGCTGCTAATGCTGTTTATTGGTGAAGCGAAGTGAAATCATTATGAGTATAGCGTTTTGTGATTAAGTGCAGAGACTATGATTCGATGTAGAACTCTGTTCCGAGACTGAATGTAACGTTTTCGTGTTGTTCTGTTTTGTCCTGTGTGTTTGTTCGTACATTTAATAACGACGTTTATGTTGTATTTTCTCGCCATTCGTTGCCAAGGACTCGTCCTAAAATCTTCTGAGAGTGATTTTTTACACGTTTATACAAAAGCTAAAACTAACATAAAAGAAAGTTGCTCTATAAAGCCTATCGATAAAAAGCAATATCAACGTTCACAAACAGAAACAAGTTTTTAAGTGATTGAAGAAATGACTTTTATATCGGGTAAGCGTAGCAAATCTATTGGATAATCATGTCTTTTTGAGGAGTTTCCCAATGCACTTTTTGCTTCTTTTTATTGGTTATTGGTTACGTTATCATCAAAATGAGTCAATTTTTGTCATACAGGGAGATTTATTACTACTTCAGTGGGAAGGTTTATATCCCTAAAAATATTATAGAATGCTTTAATAATGATAATAACATCTGCTATTGTTACTGTGACATGTTCTTTCTGCTCATCTTACATCTAACTGAAATAACATATTATTGAAACTTTTCTTTGTCATTTAGTGAAAAATTCGCTAGTTATTTATCCTTTACTAAAAGCTTTGAAAACTTTCGAGCATTCTTCTTATTTCTGAAACATGATTGTGAAACATGTTCTATAGAATTATTTTATAAATCCATTCATTGAAATGAGAAAATTTGTTATTAAAAATTGATTTTCAATTATATAAATGCCTTACTCAAGTTAAAACGGGAAAATCACCGTTTGGGGAAAATATTCGTTTGTTCTTGTGTTTGAACCAAATAAAACTAAATATTGGGAAAACAAACTTTTTTATCTATTTCATCCGCCTTTCTGCAAAGTGAATTGCAGAATGAAGAAGGAAATAGATAAAAAGTTTGTCTGCAAACTAATCCTCTTTCAAAAGTTTAAATAATAACTTAAATTTTAATTGGCCCGTTTTCCTTATTAAGAAACAAATCAAAGGAATATACTATTATATGAATTTGGTATTGTATTCTTTCGAAAAACCTAAAGTTTAGATGATTTCAAAGTTTAAGTATATATATATATTACATATTTGATTTTATTATTAAAATCAAAAAATTTTATAACTTAAAACTGTTGGAGAACAAAAATCGTATTTTGATCCCGTCACTTATTAACCGGAAGTTACTTCATATTGATAGAACCTGCTGGTAAAATGGGATTTTTTTTCTCGTCATTTATTAACCTTTAAATTCCTTATTCTAGTAAAAACCAGCGGGAGTTGTCTCCCCTAAACTTTCTCGTATACTTTCTAAGTGGAGATTCGTCAAAATCTCGAGTTCGAATTTTTTTGACGAGTACAATACTTTCTCTTTTTATACTTCGTATACGAGAAAGTAAAACAAAAAAAACAAACAAACCTGAAATCAAATATCTGTTGCCACGTTTCAAAAAAATATTACTTTGAAGCAGGCGCTATAAAATAGGCAATGCAATGAATACTAAAGCGAAAATTCTGCTTTGGAATTAAATTCCTAAGAAAACAATTTATACTACCACAACCGTAACAATTGCAAAAGCGCGCGAATAAAAGATATGCTGAAATAATGAGACCGGTTTGATTTACAACAATAAAAAAAATGGTAACAATTGATGCTTGAAAACATTATTTATTGTTGTAAATAAAATTTACAACAATAACAGATTGCTACCAATACGCATGCGCATGAGAATCGGATTAAAAGAAATTGAATATGAAATTTGAACGCCTCTTTTTGACGGATTTGGACCAAACTTTTATTCGGATCTACATTCATAACGATAAAACTGTGTACCAAATTTTATCTATTTAGCTATTCAAGTTTTTGAGTTATAGCGTTCAAATGACCGCGGACATACAAGTAGACAGACTTCTCTTTACGGTTTTTGTCCAAAATTTGATAGAAACCTACAAATTATGTTTAAAGACCACATACCAAATTTCATCGCCGTAGCTCTGATAGTTTTCGAGTTATCGTCTTCACAGACAGACATAATTCCAAAATTGTGTTTTTCGGACTCAGGGAGGTCTAAAACGTGGAGATTCGTCAAAATCTCGAGTTCGAATTTTTTGACGATTACAATACTTTCTCTTTGTATACTTCGTATACGAGAAAGTAATAATTATTAAAAGAAACATCAAAAACAATATACAAAAACGTCCACTTTATTCAATACTATCAGAGTACCTAACGTTGCCCGGTCTTTTATAAATAAATGCTTAATAATATAATTTTATTGCGGGAATATTTCTCAAATTTTTTATGACATGATTCATGAATTAATTGTACATAAGGTTTCTTTCATTTATATAATCATAGTATTGTAACGAAATTGTCTTGTGGGTGTACGTGAATGCAATCCAATATGCAATATTAAAAAAATAAAGGTTTTTATTTTACAAATATTCCCAGCAAAGAAACGTAGCACAAGTATTAACACAGCACTAGTAAAAATTCACAACAGAGACTACCAAGAAATCTCAACACAGCGCTCAAAGGTTTCTTGTTAGTTCACCAGTTTGCTTGCTGATCAAATTCCAACTGACTCTTCTTGGCTTGAGAGCTTGCCTTTATACTTTTCAACAGGAAGTGACTTCATTACGTAGGAAGTGACGTAATCTCTAGAAAGTTCATGAAACCAGTAGAAATAGCTTGAAATTTCGAGGTCCTTCTAGAAAATTCCTTTTGAGGCCAAGTTTGTCGCCAAGATTAAAATCTCAGGGAAACGACTTTATAGCTTTGTAACAGTATACAGTATTCCACATTATAGTAAACTTATTCTAGTAAAAATAATTTTTAAAAGAAACCTCTTGCATTGTTAGCCAATTTTTGACGGCATCTTATTATTTCGGGAATCGTCACCATAAAACTTTCATGTTAATTGGTCAATTTATTAAAAGTCTTTCAAAGACTCATCTCCACCCAACGTAGAAGAATGCAAGATAGGGCCCATTTCACAATACAGTATTTTTTTAGCAATGTTGGATTCATTTTTCAATTAAAATTTCAACAATTAAAATGTCTAAAGCAACTAAAGAATCATGTTTCGCCAAAATTGCTCCAGCCTTTCTAAATAAACATTTCTACATGTCTCATCGGTTGTTATCATTGTAAAGAATTGATTAAAAACGATTTAACCCCTCGATATTTTTATTTCGACATACAGAGGCCTGCGAGTTGAGTTTCATTTAGATTAGTCTATTTTTTACGTGTATCTTGGAGAAATTGCTTCAAACTATCCTGAAGAACTGAGTTAGGGCTTATTTACCCCACTAGTACTTCACATCGGTTTATGGGGAGCAAGTGTACCAAGTTTCATAAAATCGCTCCAGAGTATCGACTTATGCGTCAATCGGACTATATCCTTGCTCCACACTATCCCGGGTTTCGGATGAGTATTTATTTATCACTAAAGTGCGTTTATTTAGCCTATGAGGGAACATGTATATATATCATGCTTCCTCGAATTGCACCAGCATTATCAAATTTCATGTCAATCGTCCATTTAACATATGTATTTAAAGGACGTTATCGCAGCCTTAACCCCAAAGATTAAGTTGGCGTTGATTCAACCCTTCAATATTTTTAGTTGGCTAATTAGAAGTATATGTAGCAAAATTCATCAAAATCGCCAATCCAACAGTATGTCAACATTTTTGTTATCATTTAACCAAACTAAAATTATTTAACTGTTTAAAAATTAATTATAGCTATAATTCAAATACCATATGAATAAAAATTTATTTAATGCTTAAAGATGATTAATATTTTAATTAAAGATATTTATTAATTTTAAATTTAAATAAATTTCAAAGTATATTTTGAAAAAGTGGGAAACTTTCTGCATTACCTCGAGTGAACTCGTGAAAATCTGCGAACTGTATCCAGATTCATTTTTGACTTGTCTTATGCTGTCTCGTCCTGAGTAAGCGGGGTTGTTTTGAATTGATATTAATTTGTAGATTCTGTAGAAATTCCTTTAATCAAGAATTTTAATTAAAAAAATTAATATCTTAATATGGCTGTGTCGTCTGGTGAGTCCTTCATAGCTTAGCAAAGACCCTATAGGGGGTCATATTAAAACATTTGGATCCCGAGCAACTTCGGGTTATCAGCTAGTTTACTTCTTTTTAATTTCAAACAAAGATTAAATAGCTGCCATGCGTTTCTTTGGTATTCTTGTATTTTAGATAATACTAACTGGCAAACCCGGCGTTGCTCGGGATAAAAATATTTTCAAGTCTAAGTACTTATAACACTTTAAACTTAATTAAACAATTTTTCGCAGCAACTTCGTTATTTGATTTTCGTCCTCCAGTCCCGTGTTGTCTGACATCCTCGGACAGCAGCAAAACTCCTCTTACCTTTTACCTTTTTTTACGCAGATTCAGCCACCTGGTCTCCAATCTAGCAATTAGCTGGAACGCAATTTTCCTTCCCCATCATTGATTGCTACGGCGACAACAGAAGTTCTTTCATAACTCGGTTTTTATCGCCATTCTCCGGAGTAGAATTCTCTTCTTTTTAGTGTTTCTGTGACTGATCAGAAAACACCAATGCACTCAATTATGATCATTTAAAAATTTATGAAGTTAAGTGAACATTCCATAAAGAGAGTAATTAACGTCATTGGATTGCCTTGCAAATGTACTGAAATATATGTGCTATTATATTAAATATATGTCGCCACGTTTTAAAAAAATATCACTTTGAAGCAGGTGCGACAAAATATTTCAGCAATGCAATGAATACTAAAGTGAAAATTCTGCTTTGGAGATCATTTCCCTTGAAAACAATTTATACTATCACAACCGTAGCAATTGCAGAAGCACGTGAATAAAAGATTTCCTCAAATAATGAGATTTCATTGAATTTTATTTACAACAATAAAAACTTTGTTACAATTCATGTTTGAGAACATTTTGAAAAATTAATTAACATTGAACAAAATGCCGCATGGAAATAAGATCGATATCATTGAAAAGCTAATTTTTTAAACTTGACGATGATGTTAAAATAATTTTTGTGCGAAGCTACACTAGAAATATTTAAGATAGATCTCGTAATTTTGTATCGTGATCAGATGATGAGAAGCCGCCTGAACCGGCACCCCCCTCTTCAAACTGCCGCGCCACACCCAGCGGGGAAAGAGCTCACACTTCACACAGAAAAAAATTCCATAATTTAAATATTTTAGAGAAATTTCAAATGTACTACTAAAACTATTTTAAGAAATAACAGCGTTTTCATCGAATTTTTTTATAATTCGAGGATTTCTGGAAAACAATGTTGAAAATATATTAGCGTATAGTGCATTTTTTAATAATTCCATTTAAGAAGATGCGAAAACCGCAGATTTGTCATAATTGTGTCTGTTTCCAATGTCCCAATGGTTTTGTTCTTAAAGTGCAGATATAATATAGTCAAATTTGGCTAAGTTAATGCTGATTATCGCATCTCGGCTTTTTGGTTAAGATCAAAGTCTAATTCAATGCTGACGGAACCACAATAAAAATTCGATTTATTCAAAAATTCAAATTAATAAAATCTTGATCTGAAATTGAGCACAAGAGAAAACGATTTTTTTAAATCTCAAAATATCAGTAAAGATTTGTCGTGTAACAGATTTAATTAGCAGAGAATCCGCTGTCCTAAGCCGTTGGTTCCAGATACTGCGCCATTTCTTTGTCAACAAATTTTGGTCGGCGTGACGAGCATCACTTAAGCCCTGCTCCCATAGTCCGTATTTCGGCGTTCCACGTCCGTCGTTGGGTTTTTATTGCTGGTCAGAATTCGAATAGCCGCATCTTTCCCATGCCACATACACAATCGACAGTAGCCCTTATGAAATGTACTGATGTCTCCTTCCGACGAAGCGCTGGCCTTTGATGTTCGAACATTTACCGACATTTCACGGGAAGGTTCAAGCCACCCCACAAACCCTCGTTCATCGAGTGAGTCCAGTCCAAATACGAACCAAATGACTTCCTTTTCATATTGAAGCCAGTCCATTTTAGATGTTTAAGATTAGGACGAGGAACGTGCTTGTTATCTAAAGCCCTTTTCTTCGGTTACTAGCTCGTGGATAGTTCTCTCAAGTACAACTTATTTTTCTTCGTGGGAAGGCAAAGATTCATTGTTGCTCTCCGGTAGTTCGGATGACTCGACCGTTCCGGAGAATTGTCGGTAAATGTTCGGACATCCGTACAGTCCGTACCGACTACTGTAGGTTGTGAAAGCATCGTGGGATTGCTCGGATTCCTAACGACAACAAACGCTTTTTGGGATCTTCTTCCGATTCAAGTTCCCAATTCATTATGATAAGAAGAAATTCTCCAAAAAAAAAGAAAAATCGGATTGTGAACAGAATTCAGCTGCAGAATGTAACTCGAAAGCGTTTCTATCAGCCACAAATCATAGCTGTTTTTTGTGAACAGCACAATAAGATATGACTGTACAAAGCTTGTTTCATAATTTTTTTCCTTTAATTGTAGATAATCTATACTATTAAAATTCGAGAGTAAACATATGTATCTATGTATGTGAGGCTATCTTCTCACGAACTGCAGAACGCAGAAATGCGCTGAAAGTAGCAAAAGTGTGGAAATAATCGAATCAATCCATTTTCACCATTTAAATTCCGAAATTACAATTAGTTAAAAAATATTAATTAAAACGCCAAAATGAATGAATCTATCGTGCAGAGATTCTTTGCCCAATCCCCAATCTTCTTTTCCCCTATTATTAATTATTTACATCCGATTTACTTTCATTTTTACCACGTTTTTATTAACTCGCATTCTTCTCTGTGTGTTCGGTACAAATTTTGCAATCGATTTTAAACTAACTTCCCGATGTGTTAGAGACATGAAACTTTAAACATAGCTCAAAACTAGATGACAATGCAATATTAATTCGCTTTCTTGTCTGTCTGTCATTTCATATTTTGCATGACGCATGCGCAGTACGTTTTTCATTATATCTCGAAGGTCTTTGCGTCACCTAACTTACTTTTTCAGGAAAATAACAATTTTCTATTTATGATCAGGTGAAGAGAAACTGAAATAAACCTGAAATTTGCCACATGTCTCCGTCATAATCTCATCAAGATGTTTAAAATCGATTGCAAAATTTCACACACACAAGACTAAAAAGCAGAAAATAATAATTTAAATAAAATAAAAATTTTAATATACCACGTTTTAAAAACGGACTAAAAAGTATAAAATGACTTCTTCTAGCCCCATACAGATTTAAAACGAAAAACATGGGGCGCATGCAAAATTTAACAGTAAGGAATGTAGGGAGTAGCTGTCGTTGAGAAAACTCGCACAACAGTTCATATCATTTCCATTGCAATAAAATTGTTAGTGACTGAAATAAACTATTTATGTATCAATCCATTGCAATAAAATTGTTAGTGACTGAAATAAACTATTTATGTATCTATTGTATGCGCCCCACGTTTTTCGTTTTAAATCTGTATGGGGCTAAAAGAAATCATTTTATACTTTTAGTCCGTTTTAAAAACGTGGTATATTAAAATTTTAATTTTATTTAAATAATGATTAGATTTTTATTTATTTCCCTTCATCTTTCTGAACCGAAGTAACGAAAGCTGGTTTGTATCCTGGATGCAAGCTTACGTGTTTTCATTTATAAACATCGGGAAAAAATCGTTTTCTTGCATTTTTTCTTTCTTTTTTTTTGTCTTAGGTGTTTTATTTCGCAATGTTACTGTTATGATGTAATAAAAAGTCTGGATTTAAAAGGATATTTACGTTTTTTGGGAAAAGTAAGTGAAAATATTAATTGAGAAACCGGACTAGGTCATATGAAAATATATATCCCGAGGCCTCACGTGATCTCCCTTCTTCTCTCCGCCAATGAATGACGCATTATTCGAGATAACCCGCGCAACGCCAGGCTTCGCAGCTAATATTAGATATATCTTGATTATCTATTAGATTTAGTCAAAATACCTGAAAAGCCGAGATTCAGTGACAAAGATTTTAGCTTTGAACGTTCCCCAGAGTTGCTATCAATATACCATAGGTAGCAAGGGTGCCAAGTGCGCTAAACAGAAGTGATCGGTCAATGCTATACCTTTTCCAGAGTGTTAAAACGACTTCTCGCTTAAGGTTCCTTCTCACTATCTTCTTCAGTTCCGTGTAACGTAACGGAAGAAATCCAGGAAAGGATACGATCAGTTCTCGTGCTAACTTTCCAGCTTGAACAGCTTCTGATGCAGAAAATATTACACTCATCAGCACTATCGAAAAATAAATCCCGCTGAACAAGTAAAGAATAGAGAATTCAAAATGTGTTTCCCAGTAGAAATATTAAGGAATAGATCGACCGAAACAGACATGCCATGCTGCTCACAACTAGGACAAATACAGTGTAGGAAAAATGTCGTCTATGTTACTCAAAACGTTAGCTAACTCGCCATAAGTATGAAGTAACTCATAGGCGTTCTCTTCTTCTTTAACAGACTGGATCTGATTT
>BGPR01012256.1:5608-45631 GCA_013235015.1 Araneus ventricosus
AAAATTTGCAGGATAGAAATGTTTGATAAAAATTACTAAAAACAGCTAAGAGATCCACCCTCATACAAAAAAAAAAGTTCAGAATCATTATTTTTCTCATAGATTACAAAACTCTGTGTAAGCGATACAGACAATTTAAACATTATTTCTAGACTCGTTCACAGGAAAACAAAAGAAAAAAACCAAAACTGAAATCTACCACAACACAATTTTTAAAATTCAATATCAAAAATCTCCTTGTTTGTAATGCAATTATGATTAAGAATGCTTCCAGCAAGACCACTTTTAGGAACTTAATATTACAACAAAGCAATTTTATTAAAAAAAAATTAAAAACAAATAAGAGTGAATAAAACATATTGGTTAAGATTTTAAAAAAAAAAAAAAAACATTTATTTAAAGGAATATACACATTCTATTTTTAAGCAACCATTTAAAAATCAAATTGATTTAACTAGTTTTGTCTAAGTTTTGGCATACACATTTTTTTTTTTGTTGTTGTTCATATTAAAGATTTACTGATGGAATTCAACTCCTTTTCAGAGCAGCACTATATTTATACAATATAAATTTTTATCTGCCTGGTTAGAAAAATAGATGTAAAGAAAGAATTAAATCAAAATGAAAACACAGTTACAATTTTTTAAATATTAAAACACAAATTAATACATACTAGCTGCATGGCCCGGCGTTGCACGGGCAATCTTGAATAATGGGATATTCCCGGGCGGAGAGAAGCGAGATCATGTGAGGCCTTGGGATCCACATTTTCATATGCCCGGCTCCGTTTTTTGTTTCAACAAATATTATCACTTACTTTCCCCCACAAATGTAAATATTCTTTCAAATCTAGTCTTTTTATTACTAATTTTCATATGCCCGCCTCCGGTTTATTTTTTTTACACATATTGTCGCTAACGTAAACGTTACGTTTCCCCCAAAACGTAAAAAATCCTTTCAATCCTATATTGTTTAATTAAAACTTTTAAATCCAACCTTTTAATTACCTTATAGTTAATAACCCAGCGTTTCTCGGAATCCACATTTTTTCATATGACCGCCTCTGTTTTTTTACCTACAAATACTGTCACTAAGCTTCCCCAACAAACGTAAATCTGTTTGGAATCCTCTCTTGGTGGATTAAAACTTTCAGTTCTAGCCTTTTTACTACCTTAAAGCAGTTTTGGTTTGAATGAAAATGCGAGAATTCTTTTGCTTATAAATTAAAACAGATTAGCATGATATTTGTTTTGCAAAAGAAAAAATAAAACAAATAATAATGAAAAAACGGATTAAAAATGAATAAATATTTTCCTCCAACAAACGTAAACGTTGCGAAACACAGTACGACAAAAAAAAAGAAAGAAAAATGCAGGAAAACGATTTTTTTTCAATTGTTAATAAATCCAAACACAGAATAACACAGAAGCTCGCTCAAAAAAAAAAAAAATACCAACTTCCGTTAAATAAATTAAAAAATGCAACACCGGATGCGAAAAATAATAGTAGAGAAAAAAAAAAGAATCCGCTGTGAATGAACTCACCATTCTGCCAATAGATGGCAGCACGTCAATTCATTCATTTTGACGTTTTTAATTAATATCTTTTTAACTAATTGTAATTTCGGAATTTAATTGGCCTAAATGGATTCCTTGGATTATTCCCCATCTTTTGGTACTTTCCGCGTGCTTCTCCGTTCAGCGGTTCGTGAGAAGATAGCCGGACATGCATACATACATACATACATACGTTTGTTTACTTTCGAATTTTAATAGGATAGATTATTGTAATAAACTGATTGAATTAAAAAATTTAAACAGGTAGAAAAGAGTAAAAATACTGAATCATGAATTTCAAAGAGTTCAAACCCAAAAACTTAGAATATGGACAGAATGCTACAAAGTAAATAAAATAATACAGCTACAGCTATATGTATGCACTGTATAACACAGCTAGACAATTAAACTGGATATAGATCACCACAAGGAACAATTTCTTTTTATAGATTTAAAAAGGACTGTTTCCCTTTCCATGATTATAAAATATATTTTTACAGTATTAAAATCACTAAGGATCCAAACAAAATAAATATTCTATAAATGATGAATTTCAGAAAAAGTGGACTATTTACTTGAGGTGCTGACAACATATCAACACTCCACGTACAGCATTTGCCATCAGTAGATATAGTGACAAGATTATGAGCATTTTCAGAGCCAACCATACAAATGGAATAAACAGGGTGCTGAAATAAAGTATGGAATAACACATAATTTTGTGATTATTATTTATAAATTTGTGCACTAAAAAATAAAGACTACATACATTTGGTAAATCTTTGCACCAAATTTTAGAAATCATTTTAGTGTACTGTTTTTAACCATATGAAAAAAAAAAAAAATCCAGCTCCTCTTAAATTTAAATAAAATTAATTTAATAAGCTGCAATTATTTAAATGTCTTTATTAAAAAGGACTTGTTTCAAGTCAAAAACGTAATTATATTTTATTAATTAGATAATTCAAAATTAATCTCCAAAAGCTAAAATGTTACAAATATGCATCACTACACAATGCAGCGTTTACATCCATGATGGAATGGATAGTAAAAATGTGGTAATAAAGCATACAAATTGCATTATTTCTGCCATTCATTTCTTCTCACTTTTTAACCCTCTGCACACAGCTCCTACAATTCCAAGGGATACGAAATCCGTCTCCTAATACGAGTCGTGTAAAAATAATGTGCGTAAGTTTATTTCCCAGATTTTCAATACGGATCCCACTTTTTCTCCGTGTGGGTTAAAAATATTGCAATAGTCATTATTTCACATCTCGTTTTGCCTCTAGATGATGCTACAAGTATGTTTTATTGGCACTTAATCTTATGCCCCTCAATTCAGTTAAATCCAATAATCCCATTAAAAACGGTCCGCATTTCAGAATCAGAATGTATTGAAATCGAGCCGTACGCAGAGGGTTAAAAGAAAAAATGCCCATTCAACAATCCAGTTGCAATCTTGAGAAATGTTGATTTAACTGAATGGAAGGTTTGAAAAAAATATTTGTATAGTTCTTTTGAATTATAACAAAAGTTGAAAATCAAAATTTCTTACTTTGTTAATCCTATAAATGCAAGCTATAAAACAAGAATTTTTACAGCACTCTCTTAGTTACAGATACCAAGAATGAGAAAATTAATAATCTGTTCACCATCTTACATGGAATACTACTAAAATATTTCTATGATAGTGAAAAAGGACTATTTTTTAAAAACTACTCAAGTACTACTAGTTTTTAGACTATTTTTTGCATTAATATAATTAAAAATAATCCATTTATGACTGATTTCAAAATAAAAATTAAACATCTATACCATATATTCTTCACACATTGCTTACAATTTCAGAAAGCACACATTTGCAAAACAGTTCAAGAAAGAATCATTTAAAGTATAAACCAATTCAACCTCTAACTAAATTGATAGGAATATCAAAATGTAATTGAATAGATTTCATTTAGAAAAATAACTTATCACATTTTTAACCAATAATGGTTAAAGGAAATTTGAGGTTTAAAATTTGAAGTTAAGTCCTTCGATGCAACAGAATCTCTTAAGAAAATATCACTGTTTTCAACATTTAATCGATAATTAAAATTTGCCTTTCTGCCAGTCATTTCTTAGATTTTATGAAAACTATAAAACATCTAAGATATCTCTGTACAATACAAATTAAGTCTTATAACTGGAAAAAATAACAGCATTTCCGAGATTTGACAAGGTTACTAATGTAAGAAACAGACACTGCCAAGTGTTTATGCTTTCATACATTTCAAGGTTACTTGTTATTCCTGCAATTACAAGAGTCTTTAAAACTAAACATCTACTCAATGTTTCACCTCAACAGAAATTATGGTAACAGCTGAAATCGAGTTGAACAAAGATAGAAATAGACACTAAGTAGCCATTCATAAGGAAGTAAATCATCTTGTATAAGATAAAGCCGTCTCAATGGTAAAATAATCATTTAACATTCCTATTTCTGTATTAATTTGGTAGCAGACATTCTCTGCTTTTCTTCAAGAAAAACTAGAAAGTAAATCAGAAAACAAACAAGATTAAGTGTCTTCTGGAGAATCCCCAAAATTTGCCCTTCCTCAATTTCTGCTATTTGACAGCAGAAATTTTATTAATTTTTCGTAAAGATTAAGCTAAAAAGTGTATCAGATAGCTTCAATTTAAACCACGCTTATCTACTCTGCATGATGAAAAATCTATGACATGCAAGAGAAAGTGTCTTTTGGAAAATCCTCATATTTTTTTGTGTCATATTTTCTGCTTTTGAAAACCTCTTGCATTTCGAGACAAAAACAACACCACACTCCAATAACTATCTCTTCAAATCTCAAAAACTGCAATTCTTTCTCCTTTTAATTTTATAACACATTATTATATTATTAAGCTATAATATTAATAAGATAACATTTTATTACATTATAGAGTTCAGATGACTAATATAGTAGTTTACAAATTGCAAAATTTGAGACATAACCAGTATAAAGGAATAATTTCATCTTGTGTTTTGAATGATAAAATGTTTAAAACATTAGTAATGCACAAAAAGTAAGCTTCAGCAAGAAATAAAAATTGAAAGCAACAATAATTTTTTCCTTGGAAACAAATTTGCATGAAATATATAAAAATTATCAAAACTGAATAAGAAAATTAAATGTTCAGAATCAGAAATGCAAAATTTATTAACCAGAATACAATCAAACTTCAATTCTGCATCACACAAAATCTTGATACAAGGAAGAATTTAAAGAACGAAAATAGAGGAAATGATTTTGAAGAATTAAAATAAATAAATCTCCAAATATACATATAAATGCTTCAGTCATTTTCATACATTAGCAAAAATTGCAAAACTTATTTTATATTTCAAATTTATTATCAAATTATTATTAAGCTATTTTTGCTAATTACATATTATATACAGAGTGTCCACTCTTATTGTGGTCCAATAGCCAATTTCTAAACAATCAGAGATAGACATATAGTTCCAGTTGGAAAAATGCTTCATATGATGGGAAGAATTATATTTTATGTTGTTTGAGTCAATAAATGCACTGCTGAAAAAATTACAAAGTCTAAATTTTTATGCAGCCCCTCGGCCCTATTAATCATATTTAATAAAATATTCTTGACACACTAAAACTTCAAACAAAAAAGTTCCACTTTTCTGCAACAAAAACTGATGAGATTATGGAGCTTTTGAATATTGCTGACTTAGGCCACTTTAGACAATTTCAATGGCCACCTCGAGGAAAATCATCCAATCAACGAACAGTTCTTGATTGGCCACCCATTGGTTTAAAATTATGAAGTTAAGAATCCATATCTTGGTCAGTTTTAGTCACAGAAGAGAGGAAAATTTTTTGTTTAAAATTTTAGTGTGTCAAGAATATTTTATAAACTATGATTAACCCAAGAGAATGTGCACCTCCATAGCGAACGCTAAGACGCGGAGGTCATAGAATGACCCCAAACTGAAATTTAACCCTGCACTGTTAAAAACATTCTATTTTTAATTGAAAAAATAACGCTTTTGACTTTGAGACATTAAGAATACAGTTCTTAACACAAATTAAGTCTACTCCATGATTATACACTAATAACGCACAGATTTCTAGTCCATTTTTCGTGCATTACTTTCACGTGAAATGTTAGGTGCTCTTTTTATTAATAAATATATTTATGCACTCTACAATTAACTATCATGTTAATGTTGATGAATAACTCCAAACTCTTCACAGGGCTCGTCTCTTCTTTCCAAGTTCTTTTGTTCCAGGTAAGAGTGACACAATTTTAAAACAACGAGTACAAATATTCTGCCTAAATTTTGTTTCCTTAAATACTTTGTCAATAGGAAAGGCAGAGAGGGGCAACTAACTCAGCTACTGATCGAAACAGGTGTCTATTTTTCAAGGAATCGGAGTTTTCATATAGCTTGGTGTAATAAAATGACCCCCGAGTGTCCTTTCAGTTTAATAGGACCAGGGGCTGTATAAAAATTTAGACTTCAAAATTTTTTCAGAAGTGCATCTATTGACTCAAACATCATAAAATATAATTCTTCCTCTCATGTAAAGCATTTTTTCAGTTGGAACTATATGCCTATCTCTAGCAGTTTAAAAATTAGCTATTGGGTCATAAGAGTGTATACCCTGTATATATATTAAAAATACAGTTTAAACAATTTTGCTGATATTATAATATAAATTATAAAAGGAAAACTTTCCAATTTTTTTTAAAAGAAAATTCTTTGAATTAATTTTTTCCCACTTTACACATTTTATTTTAACACTGCTTTGAAACACAGCAGACATAAAAAATAAATTACTGCCTTTAGTACAGTACAGATATGAGGAAACAGCTTGAAAAGCTGTCAGTGTAATATTTAAAGTACACTTGAAACATACCGTATGAGCAATGGCAGAAAGAGGGCTCCTCTGCACTGGAGTTCTTTTATTACTACGATTATCCCACAACACTATTTGACCAGAGTATGTCCCTCCAATGACTAGATTTGGATGGTATTTTGCAAAGCAAGCTGTAGTAACAGGAGACTGCAATGAACAAAATGTTCAAGATATAACTTCACAGACTAACTCAAAATTACACAGGCAAACAAATTCTAGTACAGAATAAGTAATGGTCGTTTCTTGTACAATTATATTAGGGATGAGTGTTTTTTTATATGATAGAATAAACAATTACATTTTGCTTTTGAAACAGATTCCACAAAACCCCCTATTATTTTTGTGACTAATGGGACATGCTGTGCAAGATTTTCACTATTTTTCTACATAAAAAAAAAATCCAATAACAAATTTTATAAAAATAATTGACAGATATCATATATTAAAAAATTATACAACAATGGAACTCAACTGATTTTTTTATATATATTTTGCATGAAAATCAAATATTTCAAAAAGCTTTTGACATAATCCGACACATCTTGGATTTAGAAGACTTAAAAATATAAATAAGTACAAATAGAAAATACATAAAAAACACAATAAATATCATTATACTGAGAAAATGACAAATAAAATTAATTCTATGTAAGGAATACAGATACATATCTATTCACATCATAATCTTACATTACATCAGAAATGAACCATGAATGATAAAACAATATTTTATATTTCTACAAATGATCTATGCATTTAGACATATTTTAATTCAAACTTATCACTTTTTAAATTTTATTTGACAGACTCTTTTTAACCACCTAACAGCTAAAACATATGTGAATCAAATTATCATATTTTAAAAACTTATAAGCTTAGAATTAAGCCATTATGCACATTATAATTCCATACAAAAATTATGTGTATGGAATCCATAAATATCTCAAGTTTGTTCAATAAATAAGCCAACACATTACCAAAACAGATGCTGTCATCTAATTACATAATAGAAAAATCAATTACGAGAGTAAAATATGAAATTTTAAAATCAAACAAATAAGATTAATTTGTCAATTTACTATTTACAAAATACATTAAGATATTACATTATACTTTTTCATGTGGCTGTAAAGGAAGACCTGAGCCACATCAGCAAATATATTTTTACAGAAGCTTTTATACTTCTATACATATGTATTTGTCAAAATTGAAATTGATATTTATTGAAAAATAAGATACCTGACAGTGAAATACATATTCAGGTGTGGTTTTCTTAAACCTTGTGTTCCATATCAAACAGATTCCATCTGGTTGGTGGGGTGCTTCTTCATTTTGGTTATAAGATGCACAGAGAAGTTCTGGAAACTAAGAACAGGATTTCAAATTATTGTTAATTGATGAATTAAGACAAATAAAAGGTACCAGGATGCTTAAATTAAAACGAATTGTACAATGAGGCTATCACAAGATTATCCAAAAAGTCTGCGAATGGAAATAATATTTAAAATATAACTACCAATTAGTCTAACATAGGAGTTCACATTTTTTTTTTTTAACAAGATAGCAAAATTTTAATTATTTTTTGAAAACCAAATTCTAAAATTGACAAGACTCTGCATTAAAAAAGAAAGCATTTTGCTAATTTAACAAAAAAATATGTATGTTATATTTACCACTTTTCCAATAAAACATATATCCTATCAAAAAAATTTAAATTATAAGAAAAAAATTAAATAGCATTTTTTTTTACCTGAGTAGACCAATCAAATGCAGTAACAGTTCGATTTTTTGACCAGTGATCATCAGAAAAGCAGCGATTTAGAGTCAATGACATACCACTGCGGTCATCACTAAAATAAAAAAAAATTACATTAAAAATAGTATAAATTTTCTTAAGAAATGAAGGAAAAAATTCACTCATTTAAATGCCTTTAACATGGAATGTTTTTAGGCTGGCAAACTATTTGAAAAATTGTGTGACGCGAACATCGTCCATTGAAAAAGGAAAAGATGGATGGACAAAAGTTCTTTCTATAAGTTGTGTCATGTAAAAATTACTGTATACAGAACACAATGGTTGATGAATCAAAAATATAACATTATCATGCTATGATGTTCAGGACTAAAGGCTCGGATTATTTTTTTAAGGAACAAATTGTACTAAAATTAAAATCTGACTCAATGAAAGGAAATTACATGTTTGATATGCCATTTAAAATTCCATGCTACTCTAATTACACCACAACTAAAGTTTAAAAAAACCATACTAAACCTAAAAGAATTAAAAAAAAATTACAATATTAAAACATAAAAATATATCAGAAAAAACTTTAAAAAGCTTTAAAAAAGTTAATTTTATAAATTACTGCTATTGCAATCATGGAAATTGTTGAAATTCAATTCTTGAGATCTAAACAGAAGGAAAGAACAACTTTTGTATGTAATGTTACTTCAGATTTATTCTTCATAGATATTTTCAAGGGGGAAAAAATAAATTATAAGTACTCATAAAGTAAACCATTGTAATCTTAATATAAATAAAAGTCATTGTGGGTATGTGGCTATGTTCCACATCTCCTCCTAAACCAATGGACTGTTTTCTATCAAATTTTGCACACTTATTATTCAAGACAAGGGGAAGACACTTATGAACTTTTCAAAGTCCAAAAGTTAATTAAACAGTCAATTAATTAAAAATTAACCGTGACCATTTTTCCGCCGTAACTTTGGAGCAAACTGTCTGACAAAAAATAATTTTATACCAACTTAAAGTTCAAAATTTTACCTTTTCAATGATACCACTTTTATATCTGACATTTTTCCTTCAATTTTTATCAATTTTTTTTAAAGTATAATAATTGTTAATTACACGCAGACGATTTTGAAATAATGCAAATTTATAGCTACTTTGTTGCTAGGCAATGATTAGACTTTGAACTAATTTACCTTTATTTCTGAAATTTTTGCTTATTTTTATAAATATGTTTTATATAAGAAGAGAGTCAACTGGCAACTTAAAATTTCAGTTAATTGGAAATTAGGCTTGAATTTGGCATTTTCCGTGATATTTTTCGAAAATATGTATTATGTCACAAAAACTATTTTTACACATAATAAAAGTTTAAAAAATTAACTTTTCATGACACAACTTTCATTTCTATTCAATTCGTTGCCCTCATTTTAATAATTTTTAAAAAATTAAATTGTGTATAAAATTTACAATTTATAACACCTTTTTTATTGGTGAAGAACAAGAATACATAAGAACTGTTGCTAGATCACATTAGAAGAATTTTGGATGAAGACTAATTTTTTTTTAAATTTTTTTATTCATATTTATTCTAACGCTTTTTCTCAATGAAAAATTTACTATGTAATTATCCCAAAACATCTGTTAAAATCTTTCTTATACTGCAAGATTTATGAACAAAGTTTGAAGTACCTATGCAATAAATATTAGTATGTTTATAATTATTATATGAAGAAAATTAGCTATCGGCGGTTTTTACAAATCTGGTTTAACTGATATTCTCATTTTAATTAAAAACCATTTCAGGTGATAAAAGAATTATGGGTATTATAATTTTTTATACAAAATATAATCAGTTTATATAATAAATCAGTTTAAATTATTATTTAAACTGATTTAGTTATTTAAATAATAAATCAGTTTTTTTACATCAAAAATATTAGACATGAAAGTATTTTAAGTATTCCCGAGCAATGGGCATAACAGCTACTTCAACAATAAATTATAAAAAATCCGAAATCAAATACAAAAAAATGTAAAAAGAATGAAATTCTCAGCTAACTTTTAAATAAATAAATAAAAAGTACAGAATTAAAATGTGTCTTTAAAATAACCTTTCTGATTCTTCTTTAACACCAGTATAATCAATGAAAATGTCCATATCTTGAAAGAGAGCTCTTTCAATAATACGAGAAGAACGGTCAATAAAATTTCTGAAGTTTTCTGTCCTCATCAACTGTAACTTTTCTTCATCACTCAGATCAGTGGCTAAGGGAAATAAATTATTATATAGTTCAATATAACTAAATATACAAAATATTATAATAAATACAGTGTACTAAAACATATAAAATACAATATATAAAAAATATAATACACTAAATTTTGAAAAGAGCATAGACATAAGAATGAGTGCAATAAGTGATGCAAGATTAAGAAATTCTTCCAAAGCTTAAGAGTCCAGTTAAATCTTTCATAAATAGTGGATTTACGATAGAATAAAATCTTAAACCTTTCAGTGAAAGAAATTTAAGCTTTAAATTAATGGCCCACTAAATTTAAAGCTTAGATTTCAGTAATTTTTTTAAAATTATGTTTAAAACACCAAGACTAAAATAACTGTGAAGTAAAATTAAATTCTGGAAAAAATTTTGGTGCACATGGGGTTTTCTTTTCTCTTTTTTTTAAAGAAAAATTATCAAAAAATCGTAGAAAATCATTTAAAAACTTTTTTCTAGATATATAATAAACGATAGTAATACATAAAAAAATAGATGTTTTTCAAATTCTTTATGTTACTTCAAAAAGAAATCAAAGGAAAAATAAAAAAAAGGTTTCAAAATGACGACTTTTGACTTAAAGATCTGGCTAGCTGGTTGTGCATACCAGTTGAAAATTGTTTAGGAATTAGGTTTTACATATTGACTTGTTAAACAAAGCAAAAAAAAAAAAGCAGTAATGGAATATGTTTGGTTTAACCAAAAAAGTGAAATGCATCAGTCCTATAAATAGGATGCTGGGAGTTAAGGGGTTTAACTAAATTTTGATATTTCTGGCCCTAATCATCTAAGTTTTTATATTATCTTAGCTACTTCTGCTTCAGGTTGTTTTACTTATTTTAATCCAAAGGAAGATTTTATCCAGAATTTGCAGAATTTTTAAAAAAGGAAAAAAAAAATTAAAAACAAAACTTGGATAATTTTTAATATTGAAACAGGCTTCATGTTCAGAAACTGACCCAACAGAATAATTTCAACTTGTCAAAGTGACCAAAACTAAGAAATTAGTAATGGGATGAGAAAAGAGGTTCCAAGAACACAGGGCAGGCAAAATATTACTCACATTTTTCTTTTAAAAATACATGAAATAAGATTTAGGAATTGATTTATTAGCTTTGCAGATGATAATAGAGTGGAAAGTATAGAATAAATTTCATGCCCATCTGTAGTTCTTTGCTCAACCTATCAATTTATCAAAACAGAATGCAAAAGAAAATGCTATTATGAAATGAAATCTAAAAATAAATTTAATGATAACTTTGTAAAAACACACTTTGATTAGTTAGCTAAAAAGTAATTTTTCATTTTAATAACATTTTAGTTTTTAGTCTTTAATTTGCAATTCATTACAAATATTATAGAATCTTGAAATCAGTCTTTCTTAAATTCACTGCCATGCGGTGCAAATAGTGCAGAATCAATATTTAATTAATGAATTAGCTGATAATTTTGATGCTTTTTAGAACTTCATTATCTATTGTCATCAAAAATGCATAAATGTACAAAATTTCAAAAATCTAGCACATTAGGAAGTACATGAAAAATCAATTACTAATTTCCATATTTACAGACATGAAGTAATAAAAGTGTATAAAAAACTTACTCTTTTTCTTTTCCTCCTCTTTTTGTTTTTCCTCAGCTTCTTTATTTTCATCAGCTGTTGTTTTAGCAGGTTTGACCAAGTGAACATTAGGCAAACCTACCAATTTGTGATGCTTCTGATTTGAGAAGTGATGCACAATTCCATCAATAGAAGGTAGTGACAAACTTTCTCCCTCTTCAGATATAGAGGAATCATCATAAGTGAGAACTAGAACACACACACAAAAAAAATGTTTAACTACCAACTGAATTTATCAATTATTGCACGGAAGGAAAAAAAAAGGCAATGTATACATAAAAAATTCAGTTCCAATCAATTAAGAATCAGTTCTTCAATTTAATTCATAAATTTTCAATTAAATATAAAGCTACATGCAATTCAAGGAAATATTACAGCACAAAGGCCTTCATTTAAATAATCTTTTTTTTTGCATTGTTATAGTTTTATGAAATTAAACTGGTTATAACCAAAAATTTAATCCTCAACTGATAATCTATGATGCATATGAATTTTCTAGTCTAGCATAACTTACTTGTGATACTATAAATGAAAAACATAAAATGATTAGAAAGGATACGCTTTTTCAAAAACATGCAAGCATTCTTGGTGACAATTAAAAACTAACCAAATATTAAAGATTTCTAAAAACTACCAGGTTTGATTCATGGCAGTAATCATTAAATAAGTATATATTACCATGCAACAAATTAGTAATATTTATGAATTATATGTAGCATATCATTACAATAATATAAATTAACATAAAAACGAGATTTAATCAAAATTTTCACATATAATGATGACAAAGTGTAGCAACCGTTTCACTACAAAAATCAGGAACTTGATAAATGCTACGTGAAAGAGGAAAATTGGGATTAGTGCCAAAGCATCAATGAAAACAATCACAAATGTAAGAAAATTCTATACTCGCAGGAAACAAAAGCAAAGAGATACAGAATGAAAAGATCATGCAAAAGCAACATGCAATACATACCTTGAAATTCATCTTCCCATTCTAAAGTGATGAAAAAAAAGTGAAGCTTCACCTCAGCAGGAAAGTATCATGAAACAATGGAAAAATGAAAACGTTTTGATATAGTCTTCGAAAGCAAATATGATGAAATAAATTATGCACTGAATTTACAACAACTAATGATGAGAATGATGTGTAAGAATGATGCTAAAATAAATAAAAGCAAGCAATGTCAAGAGCTTACAATCTACTTGTTACTTAATTCTATGGCATTTGAATTTTGAAAGAATTATGAGAAGAATTATATTTAATAAAACTTTTAAAAAAGCTTTATAAATGAATGAGGAAGGGAACAAATAAATATGCTTTTATTCCTTTTAATTTTGCCCTGAATACATGTATTTAAATTGTTCTAAAATGTCTAGTAAGTATTTACGATACTCTACCCTCAAAACAATAGTATCAAATCCAGAATATTGAATTATGCAAAAAACATTATACTTTTAACTGTTGATTCTATAAATGAATTGTTCCTTTTTTTTTTATATTATTGCTCTGCTAAGAAGTATTAAACTAATGCGTTCATTTTGGATGCAGGCATTTGAAAGAAAAGGCAAAATCCATGCATCTGCCCATTTTTTTAATGATATTTATTAAAAGGAGAAATGCAGGAAAAGCTAGAAATATTGATCTTACAAATATGATTTCCCTCTATTTATTGTTTTATTTAGGCTGATGCAAATATTTTAAATATTTTTTTACAAATGAATCTTGATGAATGAATGAGTGACAAAAGTTAAAATCCATAAAAACCTATTCTCCCAGTAAAATGAGATGTACATTAAAACTGCATATGATCTATAAATCTTTTCTAATTAGAGAATGGTTTTAAGACTACTCGCATAGCTCCCACCAAACAAGCACAGTTTTCTTCAAGGTTTTAACCCTCCTCCCTACGTACACACCTAAGTTTTATTTAAGAGTTTTAGAAAAGATAATTTGTTTTTCTAAATCAAAAGAAAAATAATGACAACTATTAACTTTTTTTTCTAAAGTTGTATCTTTCAATTCAGTTAGCCCTTTTTCTAATAATCAATAATTATAATTCCAAACGATTAAAATATAGAATTTTTCCTACAGTCTAGAAATTTATAAATAAAAAGATGAGGCAAGAAGAGAAAATTGTAGTTTAACAACTTTCCAATAATTATCACCCCCCACTTTCTTTGCATGCAGGTTGTTGTACTCCAATATTGCATTTCAATTAATGTCCTATCAATCTTAGAAATAATGTTTTGCATATTTATATTTTGAAATTATAACTACAGCAATTTTATTTAAATACTTTTTATAACCACATTTTCCTCTCTGATTTTCAGGGGAAAAAATGAATGAATTACAGAAAAATTTAGAGTGGAAACAAAATAATGCATCATTATTAACACTGAAGTAATATATGCAGAATACACCAACACTTCTATAATTCCTTAATCTTTCAAAAGAAATCATGAAAAAGGATACTTGTTAGAATTTTTTATGCAGCTCATTTATATAATGAAAAATATTTTGATTTTCATCATTGATAGTTTTGAGATTATTCAGATTAATGAAATAAAATTAATTCTGAAAAGTCTAGCTTCTTTCTATTAAGTGCAACAAAAATGAAAATGGATCCATGGTTCTAGCTGCAGTATTTCTAGTGGTAGAACTTTGAGACATAACTGGTAGATGGTTATACAAGTGAGAAAAAAATCCGATATAAAGCAGTTAGTGGCAGGGAATTAAAAAACACAGAAATGACAAAGCAAGCAAAGTTATGCCATGAACTCCTCTAAACAAGATCAGTATACAGTAATCCAGTTTTGTCAGCAGATGGTTATTAGTGGAAATGACATTCACAGCCAAATGTCTATGGGAAAGAGTATGTCACAAAAAGCTGCTTTCAGAACAGACAGTGACTTGTTAACACAAATGACTAAATATGATTAATCTGTCCCTCGTATGTCAGCTATGCTTACATGTCCACGATTAAAATCACCGACATCCACTCTGTCTCGAACATTCTTCAAATGACTCTAAATGTTGGTTCCATTAGCACCTTCTTTCAACAGAAATTAGATTACTGCATGCTGAGCCTGTTTAGAGGAATCCACAGCAAATATTAACTTCTTTTGTCATTTCTGCTTCATTCAAAGACACTACCACTAAGTGCTTTATACCAGATTTCTCCTCACATATACAAGAGATGCAACAAAATTCTAGGATGTGGAATAATGCCACTAGAACCACAGTCCCATTTTCAATTGAGCACGCCTTACACAGGGTGTCCAGGCTAAAGGTATCCATAAGTAATGGCTACTACTGAAAGAACAGCACATGAATAATTAAAAATTTCAGTCACATTAAAGAAGCCAATTACTGAAGTATCTTTGAAGGCCAATTGAAGCTCAATATGAGCAACAGCACCTCTGCAGATACTCAAATTGAAATCTTCTTGCCACTTAGTAGCACTAAATTAACAACCTATGATACTACAGATCACCTAAAATGTCAACATCTTTTGACACAATTTTTTAAATTGTGCCCACAAGCACAAGAGTCAAACAGTGTATACAGAGGTCTGGTAGTTCAGGCGGTGGTGCCTCCTCTTCCGATTCAACTTCTACTAGCATCTCAAATGCTGCTTAATTGCAAGAGATTTACTATATTTTGTGTATCTGCAGAGCATTTAATTCTACTCACAGTATATTTCATTAACCTCCAAAAAAGATTGAGAACCTTCCTTCTTTAATGCGACTGAAATTTATAACTAATCATGTAAGATTCTCTAAAGATAAGCTATTGTTTTTGGATACCTTTACGCACAGGCACCCTGCATATTCCTTTAACATATATATATATTTAGTTGTATTTCTGGTGTAAAATAATATGTGTATTAGATTTAAATAAATTTATAATATATGAAAACTTAAATAATGAAGACACACTTAAACTAATTGAAAATCCTAAAATACCTTTATATTTTAATAATTAATTTTTAACAGACACACTTTAAAAATAATTTCTGGAGGCATATTCTGTGAAATTCTACTTAACCCTTTGTGGCGCAGTGTGCCAGCTGATGGCACACCCAATTTCATTCGCTTCTCAACCATTAAATTCAATTATAAATGGAAAGTAATAGGTTTAGGATAGCGTTAATAGTACTCCTTGTAGAATGTATATAGCAGCCTTATGAAATTTCATTTTGGAATCGGAATTATTAGAGATAAAGTTTGGGAAAATTCCTTTAACTTGGAGATAAGAAATTTTTTCAGTTCTGGATGTTTACAATTTTAGCAAATTAAGGTGAAAATTTTCCTCCAATACTCAAAGTTTTAATTTATGATTTTCTGTAATATTCAACAATATTTTTTGAGTGTATCAAGGTGGCTGTATCTAAGGGGTTCTCATATGAAGGGGTGACCTATTCTAATTCTATGAGAGAGATTCTACGACTAGACAATAAACTAAACCCATTAATGATGTTTTTTCAGCACATTTCAAAAAATTTAACGCCTTGCGCCTCAAAGGGTTAAATAATTTTTTTACATCAAAATTACAAACAGAAATTTATTTATGTAAATGAAACTCCTACAAATGAAATGAAAAAGTTGGAAGTCTAGGAGGTAATGTGCAAGTAAAGGAAGAGGGGAAAAAAATGCAAATAGATTTCCATTGCAAGTATAGAATTTTCACTTAAAAGAAAGCAAGCATACACTGTAGAATTTGTAATTCAAAATTCTTATGAGCATGTTTCCAAATTAGAATTAAAAAACATTTAAAATGCTAACATCCAATAGGAATCATTGAATGAAGTTCATTCTAAGAATGAAATTCATTAAAATACTACTCATTGCAAAATATTTGTTTCTCCCGAATCTAAGTAGCTTTAAAAAGGTACAAGCTCCTTGATGTTGGCAATTTAAATTCTGATTTTTAAATTTTGTCAAAAAGTGCAAGAAAAAATATGATCAAGACTCAAATAAATGAGAAACAGCTGCTTTTTTTTGTACATAGTAAAAATCCACATAAGAATGAACACTATTTATCTGTAAATAATACCAGAAATGATCTGATGATTATCAGAAAAGATTTTAGAATGCAAGATGCAAAGACAATTTTAAACGAAAAAGTATGAAACAGATAAAATAAATACTGTATAATGCTGCTGAGAAATTTTTATAAACAGAAATATTCTTTAATAATACAACTATGAATAAAATTACACTGCATAATTAAGTAAAAATATATTTATTGCTTGATTATGCAGATTTACTACTTCTTGTAAGATTATTGGATTAATTATCAAAGTTATATGGTTTATGAGTTACATATAATGTATTCTAAGTAATGAAAAATATGCAAAATATTAAAATTATTCTTAAATAAACATTTTTATTAGAAATTAATACATATAAAATAGAATCTTAATTTCTAAGATTCTCTCTTTATCAGATTTAAATTTTGAATCCATATAACAATGATTAAGAATATATTTGATCGTCAAAAACATTTTCAAATATGATTTCAAAATAATTATAACTCAATCTTTAAACTGTATAACATGCAAAATTTTTATAAAAATTTTCTATAACCAATATCCATTTTGCATTTAGATTAGCAAGAATTACGGTTTTTGACCGAAGAGTTTAGCAAACAGGGAAACCAATAATCCGAATTAATAGCTCATAAGAAAGCGAGTAAGATAGTAGCTGATATTCTTTATATTATGGAACTCTTTAATGAATTTACTTTTTAAAACTTATTAATAAGCCTTCTGCTCAATGCTATTCATGCATCTTCACTCCCTGAAATTCTATAATTAATCTGATAAAAATAAACAAATCCATCCAAAATAGAGTTACATCTCCAATTAATTTTTATTTTCTAATTGTTTCAAAATTATTAAATTTAATAATATGAAGATCATTTTCTTAGGAAGTAAAGTGGAAATATTCTGTTGCTTAGATATCTTTCTACAAGAAATTTCATAAAAATTTTATTTTACATGTTTTCCCAAATAACTTAAAATACTTACCTAACATTTACACACAACATAACTATTTCTACAAAAGCAAAATGTTTTAAATAAACAGTGCAAAACAATCTCTGTAATATGTATTTTGAAAAATTCTGCTTAATAATTCTTTTAAAATTCATTTGTGGTTTCCCTGCTTTGTATGAGCTTTGAAAAACATTAAATTCTTTTGAAATAATAATGATCAAATAAAGCAACTTAAAACCAAATAAAGCAACTTAAAGATCTGTCATTGAGAAACACTACAACATTGACATAAGTTTCACTTGCTTATTGACAGAAACTAAAGTTTACAAAAAATACAAATATGTTTCAATACTTTTAAATAAAATTACAAAAAAGTTTAAATTATAGGGAGAAACAAAAACTTACCATAATAATCTAATGAGGCAGCTGAAAAGAAAAGAAAGTCATTTAAAATAAAAAATATAAAAAGAAATTTAAGAAGAAACTAAAAGTTTAAAGACATAAAATATTATCAACTATTTCTATCACATTAACTCAAATCTAAAGATAATGAACATTCCATTTTTTAAAAAATCTATTACTCAAAAAGTAATAAATTAAAAAAATAAACCTTAAAGTATATTGCACAAATGCAAAACAAAAAAAAAAATCTTAATTTTAAACTGTAAAAATTTGGTTTTTAAAAGAAATCTGAACTTTACTTATAATTAGTAAATTAAAGCTTCATCTTCAAATGTGTAAATCAATAAAAACTAATAAAAAGCATAATTTAACATGTAACCAAGATATTGCAATATTTAGTATATCATTATGTAAAAAAATATACCATAACAGCAATACGAAACTTTACCACATCCAATGATATAAAAATATAATATGGTATAAAACTACTTGTATCAGTCACAGTGTAGACAATTATCCAATAAAAGAATTTTTTTAAATATCAATTATACACAAAATAAAACTAAAAAATCATATTGCATTAATTTGATTATATGCTACTTCTTGGAAGAACAAATTTAATTAGGATTTTAAAGATAAAGAAATGAACACAAACCTTCTTTGTCACTACTACCAGAATGCACTGTCTGCGATTGTTTGTCATAAACTATTTTCTCTATAGGAGGAACTGTTGTTTGATGAACATTTACCACAGATAAATTAACTTTTCTGCAAGTAAAAGAAATGAGAGTATTTAGACTCAACCTATATAACAAATTTAAGGAAAAGGAAACTAACGAACAACATAACTAGAACTGGTAACAAATGCCAATTAACTATAAAAATTAACAAATCTTCATCAAATGAAACATTAATTTGGCTTTATATAGAGGTCAGAGGAATTTTGGTACAGCTTTGATATACAGCATCACTGGCGATAATTTTGTTTTGGCGACATTTTTCAACAGCTTCCATATAGAACCCCAATGACAATATTTTGTTTTGGCGACTTAATGGCGATGTTCGGTTAGGCGACAAAAAGTGGCAATGGATGAACAGCTTTGATATATGGCATCACTGGCGATAATCTTGTAAAGCTGTTCCGGAATTTACTTAATTTTCTCTCGTGTGTATAGTTACATTATTTAATAGTGAAAAAATAAATTAAAAGACACTCATATTAAAATTGCTGCATAATAACAAATATTTAACTAATTTTTAACATAAGTTGATAAACACAAACAAATAATTAAACATATCTAAATTAGAAAAGTCAACATTTGTTTCCTTCTTCAGTAAATTGCTGATAATCATAAATGAAAATTTAACAGAAAGTCAAACTTTTTAGATACAGAGAAAAAATTTTTAAACAATATGAAAACAGAATTCACTCTCACAGATCTACTGGCAAATATGTTTTAAAAATTTATTCTGGTTCTTATTATTTTTTTCACTTCAAAACCAATACAGATATTGCAAGTGACAACTAAGAATTATGCAAAATTAACTTTGAATACTGAATTAATATCTAAGTGAAAAATATACATGCAGTTCCGCTTAAAACTGAATTTTGTAAAAAGAGAAAAAAATATTTACAAAAAAAGTTTACTTAGTAGATTTATAATTAAGAAGTATTGAAAAGTTAATATATACAGTAAACTCTCGATATTTCGAAATCGAAGGGACCCGGAAAAAATTCGAGATAGCGAGTTTTCGAGATAACAAGGTTACCCTCCAAAGCATTAAAAATTACACATAATTACAAGGTAAGGAATATATTGTAAAATATTTTAGCCAGATAGAGGTAAATGTCTGAAAACAGCAATAATTTCCATATTAATTGTTAGCAGTGATATTAATTTACATAGAAGTATAAAATTTTTAAAACAGAATGTATTTGTAATAAATTACTACTGCTTAGAATTTCTTTAAAAAGTCCAGCATAGTGATCTGGCGACACCTCTTTTCAAATTACTTTTCTACTAAGTTTTCAATCCAAAAAATAGCTGCAAAATCCTCTTTTTCCACGTTTTCTGCACATGATGTGAACAGCATCTTTAGACTGACCCGCAGTAATGTTGGTGTCTGCTGGAAAATCCACCTCTTCTTCATCACTCGAAGGTGAAGAAATTGTTTGAGAAAAGATCTCATCATCAGTCCACAGTCCACACACTTGAACCTCCGAGTCGAACTCCGTAAATTTTTCAAACGTTTGCGTTTTAGGAAGGCTGAGGATTTTTGAAACATTCTCCCATTCTTCACACTGCTGTGTTTCTGTGTGGAGTTACTGCTCCTCATCTGATTCACATTCCACACGAGAAAAACAAGCTTTTTCAAAACAGTTTTTGATTTTCTTTTTTGTAACGTTCATCCAGGCTCTGTCTGCCATCCTCATAGAATCAAGCATATTAAACGGTTTCATTTTCTGTTTTTTATCTATTGAATCCACAACCTTTTTTATAAGTTCCTTCCTGTAAAAAACTTTAAAACTTCTTATTATCCCCTGATCTAAAGGTTTCAGCTTGGAAGTCGTGTTAGGTGGGAGGAAAACCACCTATACTGCGTTCGTTCTAGCAATAAGGCTGTGAGCCGTGCAGTTATCAATGAATAAAACAATTTTCCCCTTCTCTTTACACATTTTCTTGCTTATTTGTTTTAACCACTCTGAGAAAAATTCACTCGTCATCCAAGCTTTTTTATTTGCTTTATAATGAAGTGGAAATGACTTAATTCCTTTAAAGCACCTTGGATTTCTAGATTTTCCAATCATCGATGGAGTAAGCTTCCTATTCCTGCTCAATGTTGGTAGCTAAAAGTAACGTTACTCGCTCTTAATTTTGTTTCCCTCCATGGAAGGTTTCTCCTTGGAAAACTGTAGTTTTGTCTAGCAATGCTTTGAGGAAAGGCCCAGTCTCATCAGCATTGAATATTCTTGAAGAAGATCAGGAAGAATTTTTATCCATTCCGAACAAAGCTCATCACTCACTGATTGGCTTTCGGCACACAATTTTCTAAGAACAATGTTATGATGGTTTTTAAGATTTTCAGCCATCCATTGCTGCTTTTGAAGTCTTTGTAACCCAGCTTCTGTGCAAATTGTTCCGCTTTTTCTTTCAACTCATTGCCTCCAATAGGAAAATTACAATCTCTTCATTGTTTAATCCATTTTATGAGGCATTTTTCTAATTCAGGATCTCAATTCGAATCTTCTTCATAGATAGTTTTTTTTCAGTTCAAAAAGTTTTTTTTAATTTCCTCTCTGTCCTTTAGTGTTGTAGATAAAGTCGATGCTGGAATTTTAAAATCCTTGGCGATTTATCCTTTCTTCCAGCCTTTATCAACAGCTTCGAAAATCTCGAACTTTTTCTTTACTCTCAACACATTTTCAACTTTCGTTTAACACTTACTTTTTTTGTCTCCATGGCACCACCTTCCATTTTTGCAACTCGAACTGGCAATTCACACACTTTTTAATCGCAACTACACCCCACAAACGTTTTTCGCAGACTGATTTAACACGTGTAGTCAAGTTTGTTGAACCTGTTACATAAACATAACAGCTAATAGGCTTGCGTAACGAATTGGCGAGAATGACACTCATCGGATCCAGCCAATACTATACGACCTTGAATATCCATTTGAGTGTAAAGGGAATGGTATTGTTCCTTTTGCAGCAAATTCTGGGAAGCATCCCCTACGTGAGATCTTCATGAAGGTCACAATGTGACTAAACATCGATTTTCAAGGAAAAAAATATTTTTCGCTTCGAAAAAAATTCGGCATATCAAGGTTTTGAGTGAAAATACTTCGAGATAGGAATTGAAATTGACATTAGAGAAATACGAAATTTCAAGGGGAAAAATATTTTTTCGAGATAAAGGTTTTCGAGATATCGAGGGTTCACTGTATAACAATTTTATAAATGATGAACCAAAAATGTAAAAAAATTTCAGTTTGTGAAAAAAATGATTTATTTTTTAATAAAAAAAGCCATGCTTACTTTGGTTTTGGTTTGGGTGGTGATGGCTGAACAATAGATTTATTTAAAGAAGCATCAGAGAGACTTGAATCTGAAGTATTAGGAAGAGACGCTAAATAGAAAACACAATAAAAGATTTAAAATAAAAATATCATTTTGAAATTAAAAATGCATCATGATTTTAAAAAAAATAGAAATAAGATCAATAAATCAGTAGATTCCCTTTGGAAAAATTGTGGATTTTGATAAAACTACTAACTATTTAAAAATTTGCATGAATTGAAGAAACATAGATAAGTTTCTTGCAGAATTTTCAAGTTAGAGATTAATTTTCCTTTTCTTTTTTAAAAATTACACACTTATTTGATCTCAAGTAAGGATGTTTGATGAGTGAAACATTCTTCACAAGAATTAGTTTAAAATTAGGAAAGACAACAACTACAACAACTTTTACCCTGTATAATAATTTATCAAATTTGCCAAAATGCACTGATGACATTGTATGTCTTATATCTTTTACCCGCAGATTATACAAAATAATTTTTTTCTTGGCTAAAGCATCTTTTCATTACTGTTACATATAACTAGTTATATACAAGTGGCATTCATTTAGAATGTAGATGTAAGGCACACAGACGGAAATCGTCTTTGAAAATATATATTATTCAAACTTAAGCAAATATTTCAGAGAAGTTTAAATTTCACAAAAGTAAAAATCACATCCAAGTAATGAGTTTTCTTTCCTTGAAGATCAAAATAAATAAAAGGAATTGAAACAAACAAAAGAAAATACTATCTTAGAAACCTGAAAAACTTTTAAAAATCTTATTCTAATTTACATCTTGAAAGCAAATTTTATTTTGATTTATAACCCACTCATTCAGGGTTGGCTCTAGAAATTTTCACACCTGAAACAAATTTATTTTACATCCTTCCCCCTCTGCAGCCATAAAAATTATCACACCCTCAAAAAATAATAAAATAAAGAAACTTATAGGGAACATAATTAAAGTGCCACATATTAAATAGTTTTTATTAATAAATATAGAATGCTGCAGCATTTTTATAAGGCTCTTGATATTGTACATTATGATTAAGCCACAAAAAAAATCAATTTCATTAAATGTGAAACCAAAATATTGGTGTTAAATTTAGTTTTATTATCAAACTAATTTTAGTTTTATTAAACAAGCAACCACCCTGGCCACACAGAAGGGTCCCAGTGGCTGTTCCGAGGTTTTATTCTAACATTTTGTCTTGGGCCAAAAATGCATGCCAAACAAAAGTGACTGTTAAGCAGGAGTGCTCGCTAAGAGAAATGTTGCCATAAAACAGGAAATACTAAAAAAAATATTAGAATAGTTTTCTAAGATTTACAAAGAACACAAACTCAAGTGAAAAATATACAAGATAAACATCAATAGCAAATACAGAACCAAATAAAGAGCTTTCAAGTTCTTTTTATTCAAAAATCAGGACAGAAATGAAATGTAATAAGTGACTACAAAAAAAAATCAAAAATCAACTAAGAAAATATAGATGGTAGGATGTTTTTTTTTTTTGCATTAATCAGATTTAAATTAAACAAAATGGGGTTAAAATATATGGAATCATATTTTCAAATTTAGAGGCTTATATATAAAATGAAACTGATAATTTTATCAACAACAGAAAATATACAATTTATGAACATTTGATGAATGATAATGACATTCACAGTAGTGAATGTCATTTTAATTTGCAGAATTAAAAGAACAATGCATAATATTAAAAAAATAATAAATACAAGGCTGATGTCAAATGAAATACATGATTAATCAAAATTAAAATATTGTTATGGAGCTGACCAAAACATAAGTACAGTACACTTATTTGTATCCCTATTAATTACGAGAAACTAGCTATTGAATTCAAATGTTTTCATCTATAACAACATATTTTTATGATGAGTTTCTAGAATAAATATCCATTTCTTCAAACTTATTTTCAGAATAGAATAAAACCTCAGCTAACTAAGCTCAAACTGTATAGATAAATTGTCCCTAAACTACCTAAGATATTATTCAGCTAAGAAGTAAACAAAAATAATTTAAATCTACAAATCTTGCAGGTACTTGAGTCTCCTAAGAATTTAAAACCTATACTGTAAACAGAATTTTGAATATACAGTAAAAGCTTAACTAACCGGCATGCTCGGGAAACGCCAATTTCCGGATACCTGAAAAGTCTGGATAGTTGAGTGTGACGGGAAAAATGGGGTGGTGTAGCTTTTGTTACTAGATAGGCCAAATAATTTGTTTTTGTCATTTTGAAATGTGCATTAAATATAATTTTTAAGAATACTTCTATATCTTCCATGACAATGTATTTACAAAACATATTATAAAGATTTTAATTTAACATTGATGATAAAAAAAAAAAAGCATGATCTGTAGCTGAATTTTTACCTTAAATATATTGTAAAAATATAAAAACGGCCGACGAAAATGAAAAATATTCTTCTCAGTAAGCATAATAAAACTCTTATGTGATCATAAACAAATCCTAGATTGAATATCAAAACTAATTATCTTTTAAAAAAATCGCAAGGATTATTGTGCAATATGCGCACCTCCAATTCTCCCGCACGTGATATTGTGTAATTGGAATCAACATTTGCCAGTATTCGGAGAGTAAATAAAGGAAAAGAAAGAGACTTGTCAATCTGGATTACCCGCCCCCGATTACCTTTTTTTTTTACCGATTCTGTCCCTTTACTTTTTTTTGGTTATTCATTTCATTTTTAGGTCTTGTTTTTTGGCGAAAGGTGATGACGTTTTTTGGGGGGTCCTCACTTTTGCTTTTGAACCCCTCTCCCCATAAAACAAGTCTGTGTATGCCACAGTACTGTATATTGTTTTTTTTTCCTTCTGGCGTGTGCATGCTAAATCTTGGCGTGTGTATGTAAAATTTTTAGAGAAACTCATTTTCTAATTTTTCCAGTTAGTTCAGATTTTCGGATACTTGAATGCCAGATAATTGAGAATTTACTGTATCAAAATTCACTTACATGTAGAAAAGTAGGCATGTTTAGAACAAGAATGACAAAATACTGATGAGATTTAATTATCTAAGAACTTTTAAGAGTTAACCACTTAACAGTTACGCTCGAAAACCGTTCAGGCACCGCGAAATGGGACTTCCCTGATTTGCCTGCACACCACTCTGATCTGACATTTTTCTAAGCCAATCAATTGATTTTCCCTGCTTTTTCACTTTCTTTACTTTGTAATGTTCGTAGTAAATGTCTCTAGCAGTCTAATTAAAGTTGGATAGCAAAACAAATGCAAAACAGTTTTTAAGTCAGTTTAGATTAGATAAAACAGTTTTTAGGTCCTTTTTTCCCCTGCAATTAAAAATTATCAAAAATTAATACTTGTAACTGTTCTGACTGCCGATTTGAATTTATAAAATTAATTTGAATACAAAATTGCTTATACAAAATGTGCTTATTTTTGAACACAACATGGCAGAAAAAAGAAACTTTAGTTAAGATATTTTGCTGAATTCTATTGAAAGTATATATTCGCAATATATTGATGGTCTTTACTTTTTTTTATAATTGTAAAATACTAAGAATTAATTTACAAAAAGTCAAGTTCAAAAGATTAAGACATAAGGTATTTTCACATTCGAAATATTATGGTTAAAAAATAGATGCAATATTACTAAGTTGATATTGAATAAAAATGATTAGGTATTTCAAATAAAATTTATAGCTTTAACAATTCATAGTAAGAAACATAAATGGAAGTTACCAATAGATGTAGTGACATTCAATGAAGCTAACAGCCTATCAGTTTCAACCAATACATCTTTTTCTCGCTTCAAACTAATAATTGCAGCTTCTTCATTCTACGAATAAAAAATATTAATATATTTAAACAAAGCTATAAAATGAAGTTCATAATTAATGTAAATTTCATTATTTTAAAATAATATTTTTGAAAAATTAAATTCAGAGCAAAAATTAAAATGAAAGAATTTGATTTCTTAACAGATTGTTGCCTATTGAGCCAACAGAGAAATATAAAATAACATTACATTAGGTTCCTTAGACTGCTTTTTTAAAAAATTTGCATATATTACTATAGTTATTTAAGCAATTCAAATATTTATTTTTGTAAAGGAATACAAATTTTTGAACAGAATTCACAGAATGAATATGCTACTTACATCAATCATTTAGTTAGGTTGATAGCAACAGCCTTCAAGCATAACTATCTGTGTGAATTGTCACTTTTTGATTGGTAAAACAGTCATCAAAATGTGCAAAAAATACAATAATTTTAGCTAAAAAGTTGGTAAACACAAAATATGTACATTTGCTGCAAATCTAACTATGTCACTTACTATACTTGACTTAGTTATCGAGTAACTGAAAACGTAGAAATTTTTTCTTCCCCCACATGGCCCAAGTCATTGGGCCAAATGAAATTCGCATAGTGGAATTTTTTAAATCAAAATGCTTCAGCAAAAGGATATTATTACAAAATAGAACTTGACATTATCAAAAAAAAAATTACAATACAAGAAAACAAAACTGGATAACCTCATATATTTACATTAGGTCAAATGTAACAAGAATAACTGATGGTAAAATTTCTTGTACTTAAAGTATCATCAATTAAACATAAATGCTTAACAGAATATGTGGATGCATAAATAGCTAACTATTTGATTCTTAATGCAGTCTAGGAACTTTAGATTACACAAAATATTTTATACTACCTAAATAAAATTAAAACTAAATTATGTAAGAATTTTTTGCTCTTTGTGGTAGTTTAATAAACTTTAATACTAAAAATGCCCAAAAATTTTGTGGTACATAAAATTAATAATATTTATAACAAACAAGAGTAAGCATTAAGAATAAACCATTTACCTATTACTTCTACTCATTTTCATACTTTAAAGATATGCAATTTTAAAGTTATTTTATAACTAATAAAAACAGAATATAGATTTGTTCTTTAAAAAATAATGAACTTAATGTCCTACCATGACAAAATTCTACACTCTATTTAAATTTATTTTACAATAAAAAATGAGTATTGGATATTAGATTTTAAAATAAATATCTTCCAAAAATATGCAGTTCTTAATTTTAGAGATCTTGTATATTTTATAAATTTTCCAATGCTAAATTTATTTTTACATTTTAATATTTATTACATAAATAAAATGACTAATTTAAATTAAAACTACTCATAATTATTTCAATAAAATATTAAAATTTCATTTTACAAATTACCTTCCGTTTTACATTAATAAATGTAACTAAACATAATTCATGATTAGATTTAAGAAATAAAATTTTATAAGTTAATAATGAATTAAAAATACATCTTACTGATCTTTTGTTTTGTTCACTCACATTAATTGTTTGTAATAAAAGCCTTACTTATTTTCTTTTTATTTATAAATAGAAATTCATAGAATATATTCTTTAAAGAATTCACAAATTAAAGGCAAATGATGAAAGCGATATATCTTTATAATGCAATTTTAAAACATCAAGGATTTAATTTTTCAGTTTAGAGACTTAAAAAATAATTAAAAATATATGAATTTTAAATGTTTGACATCTTTAAAAAATGTAGCTCCTGTGCAATGCATTGATTCTTTGATAACTGTCAGCGAAATGTTATACACTGACAAGCATAAAAAATTAGCTTAAACAATCTACTTTATTTTCTCACCGTATTTTTATAACATATATCAATTAAACGATGTATTATAACATACATCAATTAAACGTTCATAAAAATCAGCTATTATTTACAATAAAACAGTTTTACACTTACGCCTTGTAATTAATGAGTGAAAAATGTATTCAATATTAATCACTTTCATAAATAGTCATCTACATGCTCACGTTTTATATCATTACAAACTAACAAGTATTTAAAGAAAACGGCACTACGTGTCTTGACAATCAACTAACCTTTAATGCTTCTTTTTCACGTTTTCTTCTAGCTTTCTCCTCCCTTAAAAGCGCTAATTTTTGTCTTTTTCTTTCTAATTCCGCTCTTCTATCAGCCATTCCATCTTTTTTGGCCAGTAACTCCTCCATGAGTATATCGTTAATTTAAACATTCAAGCTATTGATATCAGTATTCAAGAGAATCAAATAAATCTCTTTAAAAATGTGCTTCTAAACAACTCAAGAATGAAGATCTCGATGACAGCATACGTGACACCTGTTGTTAATCACAACACAGCATTCCAATATTAACTGCGAGGATGAGTCATTCCCGAAACACCCAACCGGGTTACAACAAAATCAAAACCAAATGCAGAGATCGACCGACAAAAATAAAAAAGAAAGACAAATCTCAGGTGCGACCAGGTAACAGCTCCTCAATTCGCAAGTGAAATGCCAACTCATGGAAAACTGGCTTTCTCTCTAATGTTTCTTTGTTTAATTCACAATTTGGCCGCTAGATGTGCACGATAACTGGGAATGATAAGCCGAAAAAGAAAACCTTCCACACCATTTCCCATAACATTTTGAAAGTATTAAATTTATGTGGAACAGAAAGATCAATTATTTGAAATGACAGGGTTTTAAAACTGATCCAGAAAGAAAACCATAAGTTTTCTACGATTTATTTTTTTATTTGACATGAAAATCTTCAACATTCATCTTCAACAACATTTACCTCATGAAGGAAACTGGAGAAATTCAGCTGGATATAAGGGAAACAATCTGTAAAAATATGTTATTCAGCTTCGATTCGATTGGTAGAACCCTCAGAAAAAGAACCGAAAAACCTTAAAGATACCATACAGCTTTAAACTGTGATTCTCTATTGATGACGGAATGGCGACGGTCCTATATCATAAGGAAAAAAAAGATCCCAAAACAGAACACCAATAAAATTTCGAATGGAACAGAGTCTTCGGACACTTAGGCGAGAGTATTTCGCCATAAAAACTAGCAAAAGAATTATATATAAAAAAAAACAGCGGGAGTGGCCTCCCCTAAGCTTTCTCGAATACTTCTCAAAAATTTGTCATTTCCCCTCCCCCTGGGTGGATAAAAAATTCGAACTTACTGTAACCAAGAATGCAATGACTATCGGAAGCTTTTTCATTGTAGATTATAGTGATTATAAAATATTTAGGTGAAGAATCATATTGAAAGAGATGCGTATGTATTAAAACTTAGTAATATTTATTTTCTAACACACTCTAGCAAGCTCCTCTAAAATGCGCGAGCGAAAAGGAAACAGGAGAAAATGACCTCGTTCGCTATCTCTGAATAGCTTGCGTATGCGCAGAGATTGCTTCCAGTATGCAAATAAAAATAAATTGAATATGCAATTTGAACGCCTTTTTTTAACCGATTGTAACGAAAGTTGGGCACAGATCTATAATGTTAGCAACCGTCATACCAATTTTTATTTATCTAAGCCAAAGCGTTTAGGAGATATAATTTTTACAAGTGGGCGATTATACAGTCCGACAGACCATCAACCCTTCTACAGATTTGGTCCAAACTTTGATACGGACCTACATTCATGATGATAAAACTGTGTACCAAATTTTATCCGCATAACTATTCAAGTTTTTGAGTTATAGTGTTCACATGAACGCGGACAGACGAACAGACTTCCCGTAGACGGATTCTATCCAAAATTTGATAGAAACCTACAAATTATGTGTAAAGATCATGTACCAAATTTCAACCCCATAGCTCTTAGTTTCCGAGTTATCGTGTTTATAGACAGACACACAAACAGACATAATTCCAAAATTGTGTTTTTCCTACTCGGGGAGATCTAAAACGTGGAGATTAGTCAAAATCTCGAGTTCGATTTTTTTTTTTTTTTTTTTTTTTTTTGTCGATTACACTACTTTCTCTTTATATACTTCTTATACGAGAAAGTAAAAATGACGGGAGGCTGTCTTTTCCAAACAGCCGCTGATGTTAAAGGCGTAGGACTACTTTATTCGCGTGACTCTTTTCAGATTTTCAATTTTTTTTTGTAACATATCTTGTTACCCTTTATCTCTAAAATAAAACATTAGTTATGTTTTTAACATATGTACTTACCGAGATATAGAGGATGTCCCATACAACGTTTTTTGCGGCGTTTCGGCGTGTAAATCAAATTCCTTCCCGACACCCCAATGGGAGGAACGTAGTCTTATGTTAAAAATTATTTCAATTCAACTAATGGATTTAGTTTCACATATTATCCTAAAAGATACAGGACAGCCATTGTAAAGTATCGTCTCATTTCTAACCATAGTCAGATAATGAGGAGAATATCTGAGCTAACTTTGCAGTCTCCCAGCTTCCACATCCTAGCAACATGAGTGTATCTGACTTACAGGTATAACGTACAGTAGCCTCGAGTATTTAAAGGATCTTGGATGGAATCCAGACCTGAACCTTAGAAGACGTACTACCTAAAATACGTAACGACAAGCGCGTAATTCCATGGTCTCAGTGAGAAAAATATCTAGTATTCAATGGCGAATCCAGGGGGGCTATCGGGCTGCATCCCCCCCAGAGCGAAACCAGAATTCTTGATTTTATTTAAAATCATTACAACAATTTCTTCTTAATTTCCCTCTTTTAAAAAAGATAATAAAAACGTAACAACATTGCTTTCTTGCTTGACAGGCTCGAAAATTATCCTACTTTTCTAGTCATTGTACTTGTAGCGTTGACGAAGTGGAAAACATTTTTTGTCTAGTTATTTCATTGTATTTTTAGTAAATTATAGGAAGTAATGTAGCGTTCTTTATGATTCTTATTGGTTAGTAAAGTTCTTTATTATTTCTATTCTTATTAGGTTAGTAAAGTCTGTAAAGTTAAAGTGTTCTCAGATAACAATTTTAGTTTACAGCAAAGTTGCAGCAATCTTGCTCTGCAAACTTGCAACAAGATTGACGCGGCAAGAGTGCAAGCTTGAAACAAGTTAACACAAACGAATTAGTCACCACGCGTTAAACTCATTGCAAACTATAGCAAAAACAGAGTACGAAGACAACCTCAGATTCGAACCCCCGACATCTCGATTCCTAAACCTGTCGTTTTAACCACTCAGCCAGCTAGACTCTGAGAGGAGAAGATAGATTGCGTTAATAGATCGTGCATCAGCGGTTTATTTTAAACTGTTTTCTTCATTTAATTAATTTTTAAAATTTTGAAGTGAGAATATGATCTGGTGTCAAAGAGAGCGATTTTCGCTAATAACTACTTTTTGCTAGTAGAATAAATTATGAAATTAAGGTTCAAAAGTAATTACTTTTAAAGTGGGACAAAATGTAAGTTATTATTTTTCAACAAATGTTGACTGTATTTTAGGTTTAATTTTGATTATGAACGTTAAAATTTCAACATTGAGAAAAAGGCGATATACAATTTTCTTTAAAGTGCGAGTTCTATATTTAGTAAAAAGATGGAGAATTTTTCAAAATTTTTCTTATAAAAAAGTTTTTTTACAAATTATCATTGATTTATTGAATTAATAAAAAGAAGGACGGTCTAGGAGATGCCATTAAACATCGGATGTTTTTTAAAACAGGGACAAAGATAATCTGTAAGTGTGATACATCTATCATTTTTGCAGCAAACTTGTTTCGCAATCGTGGTGTAAAGCTTCTCATAACTTCACAGCAAACTTGTTTTGCAAGTGGGTTGGTCGATTATGCTCAGAGGCGGCGCCAGAAATTTTCCGACGGGGGAGGGCAAGCAAATTTTTTCTAATTTAGGTAACTTCAAAATAACAGATAATTAATTTTATATTTAATTAAAGGTAATTAAGTATTAGAGAATTTTATTATAATGATTATTTGGAATAATTAGCTAAATGTCGGTGCAGTAAGAATTGCCTGACTGAACGACAAGCAATAATAGAAAATGAAGAATTATGAACATAAATCTCAGGAAATGAAATGTACCGTACTGATATTGAAAAAATTTGCAGTTTATTTAAATTTCATAACAAAATAAAATAATAGTCGAAACAAGTAAAAATAATTAGTAACAAATTTTAAACCTATAAATGCAATATCTTCATATCTCTAATAATAATAAAGGAGAATGTGTGTGTATTGGTTCTCTACAGGACAGACCGCTGGACCTAGAGCTAAGAAATTTGGCACAAACCTACTTTGGAGGGTGGGAATGTGCACCTCAAAGCCTTTTTTTGAAACATTATTTAGAATTTTAATTAATTAAAAATTAAGCGAAATTTTGGCGTTTTCCATTAATAACTTCCGAAAATATTACAGCACGAAAATTCTTTTTACGCCATCTGAAAGTTTAAAAAATTGCTTTTTCAATGATATTTTATATGAACGTTCACGACTCTAGATACATCATCAATGGTCGCTTCTCCATCTCAATTCTTCATTTTCGAGAAAAATCGTAAAAACACTACTTCATTGTACATTCTCTAGGAGAGGAAACCTTGACTGTGTTCCCAGTCTCAACAAACTGGAGCAATTTTACCAATTCATCTCACTTTGTAAGCATAGCTAACAAATCAGAAGGCTCCACGTTTATTGTGCAAGTTTAAAATAGTATCTTTGATCAGTACCAGCCACCATCTGAAAATTTAAAAACTCATCTTTTTAATGATTTCAATGAAGATGCCGTATTTTTTCTCTAATTTTAATACATTTGTAAAAATATTTTAAGGCATAATTTAAAACGGTACTTTTCATTGTTACGATCTGATTCAAACCGTTGCCAAATATTTAATTCCGTGTTTCACTTCCATTATTGAAAGCTAAGGTAATGTCCTAATGGATTTAACTTTTTTTGTTTCATCAATTTTTCTGTTAAATCTGTAAACGAAGTCCTCTAAGGTAATAATTATATTTGGAAACATATTTAGTAAGTTCAATGATTATGGATGTTGTGTTTTAATTCTTTCTATCAGCATGTTTTAATCCAGCTAGCATGCTGCAAGTATTTTGAAAAAGGAATAAGAAAGGTGCCGACGACGTGCAATTAGATGTTAGATGACACATGCAGTTACTAGACTCCATTAGGGACGTTCATGTAGACAATGAACAGAACAGATGCAAACCTACTAAAAGAACACGGGTGTCTATAACAATTTGAAGTTTAAAATTGCTTTTTTAAGGGAACTATGGAAATAAATTATGCACATGTTACGTTTATCCTTCAAATTTGTGACTCTCCTAAAATTATTAGCTTAGATGGTATAGTTGATTTCAAAAAGTAAGCTAGTTCCGAATAATGCAAAGAATTTATTTAGAACATATTCACATACCGAAATGGCAATATAAGTTAATATTAGCCTGGCTGGTGAGCTTTTATATTTTTAACTCAAATATCTATCGGGGTCTGCTGCTATATTTTAATGTTATTGATTGCCAAAAATTAATAAAAGTAGTGTCTTATCTGGGACATAGGAGCGCAGTCGTGGGGCGCTTTATTATGTCATTATCATCCGGTCGAGTTGCGTCGTTTTTGATTTCACTTTTTATCTCATCCACAAACAACGTTCACCCTTCTTCGCCTGTTACCAACTTCCCTTCTGTCTTTTTCTTTTTTTATTCACTTTTTCGTCGTCCTCATAAAATCGCCAACCCCCAGTTTTCCTCTTTTGCCACCCACTTTTTGGCATTCGGCTTGGTCCAACATTATCCGCTGTCGTTGGTTGGCTTCTTCATAATCCGTAGCCATAGTAAGCAAGCGCCAAAGTTGACAATCTTTTTTTAAAAAAATTGCAACCCTAAGTCACTCACCCTATATGATCAGCCGATGGAATGTTTAATGAGTCATGTAAGTATTCAATTTCTCATCAGCGACGTGACAAAATAAAATGGCGAACCATATGAATATCTCACACAACAGTGAGATTCAATTGAATTTATATGGGGTCAATTCACGGTCACGTGACAAATCAAAAATGGCGGCGATTAGAGCCTTCTGCGGATCTATTGAGGGTCTCTCTTTAACGTTAATGGACTTTATGCATGTGACGTCACATCCATCGACACATGACCATCCGGCAACACCCAGCGCTCAATCTTAAACAGCTGATGTTGTGTTTATCCTTGTGATGTGCATATCAATTATATGTTGGATGCCAGTTAATAAATGGTTAATTGAATTACATACTCAGTTTGATTTTGCATTTTATTTCAGATTCTTGGTGCTAAATGCAAATGTCCTGGTGGTACAATTCCTTCTTCATCTAAGCATGTTTTTTACTGTGCTTACTTTTATTATTCTCATGTTGATATTCTTTATAAAATATTACCTCATTTAAAGATCAATATTATCAGATAAATTTCCTTTATTTTATTTATACAAAAGAGTATGAAAAGTTTAATTTTTATCTGGAAAACTCTAAGTTATTAATAAAAATGAGAAATAACTTCTTAAAATGCAATTTAAATTTACAGAAATAAGATGTTATATACACAGATACTTTTTTATTTATAATATGTATATTATACATTCTTTTAGTAGCAAATAAATTAGTTTAGCATTGTTATATGTGTAATGAGAAATTATATATAATATTGTAATAATAAAATAGTGTAACATTAACCAGACTAAATATTTTTTATCAGCACTTTCATTTTATTGCATTTCACACAGCAAACCATTTTTAACTTAGAAAGCTTTGTGTAGGATATAACTAAGTATACTTAATACACATCTCAAAATTGCTTTGCTAACTTGGAACACATATAGCAATAGCTTTTAAGGTTATTATTATTCCCAGTCGTATTATACAGCATTGTATTGATAAAAATACACGAATGCACAAATGTTTAAATTAAATTACATACTGTGTCACCAGATGACTTAAAGTAACAAAAAAAAAGAATGTTTGTTTTTTTATTTGCTGTTGAAAAGGAACCATACATCAAAGAAATTGGGTTTGATGATGAGAAATGGCAAGCATTCATGAAAAATTAAGTAACTTTTACTTTTCTATCCCTTTAAAAAATATAATGAAACAGTCTGCTAGCTTTCAAAACCTTCTTTTTGCTGTAATTGAATGTTTTGCATAAATGGTTCATCAAAGATGGTGAGGATGGAAAATACCTATCATATGCTAATTGCATGAACTCGTCACATCCACTGGCACATGTCCCTCAAAGTATAAATGTTTTACATGTTAATTCTAAAAAAAGATTAATTAGAATAATTCTTCAGCTAACAATCTTATTGAAATTTAGTATATTCTAAATTATGTATAACTTTTCGATTGTATTTATTAACACTAAAAATAATTGTTAGCACGTTTTAAAATTATCTTGATTTCTGAATCACTGAAATCTAATTATAGATCAACTTTTTTTTGTTTTTATTGCATGACTGTACAATACATTAAAATCTAGTTATTCAATGTATTTTCTTACAGATTATAAAATAAAATATAAATACTAACAAAGTAATGCGGGGTTTACACGCGAACAGTAAAACCGACAGTAAGAGATGAAGCATGCGCAGAATCATAAAAGTTTTAACCGGGCCACGGCAAGCCTCTGTCCAAACTTGACAGCGACATCCTACTGTCGGTTTTACTGTTCGCGTGTAAACCCCACTTAAATCTCATTCTTGCTAGTTAATTTTCTCAAATAAATAAACTATATACCTTTAATGTGAAAATAAGAAAAAAGATTTACATTGATATTTATTTATATAATATTTTCTCACTTTTTTTTAGCTTAATAGCTATTAATAAATGCTATAAAAAGATTTCTAAGACAACTACACTCTTCTGAATAAATAGATAAATTATCAAGTTAAATGAAAATGTGATTAGAATAGGATTTGCATCAATTCAATTTTTTAATTGTAGATTTTTTAAAAGGCAAATTATCAAACCATTACTAAAAATGCAAAAATTGAATTGTTCACTGAAGAAACTTAAATGATTGGTTTTAGAAAGAAATTACTAGGATATTGTTGAGAAACACAGTAAGTGAATTTTCAAAAATATGATGGCGAATTGAAATTCAAGTACGAAATGATTTTAATGAAAATTTTTCTATATTATTTTGCCCACGTTGGGTAACACTGTTATATAGTGAATATGTGTAATGTTTCAAATAAAAACAATAAAAACAGGTTAATGCAAAATATTGTTTTATTACACAACAGAGCCCACTTTTCAAATTACTTTCCATGGTTGTATGAATGTTTATTGTATTCAATTTCAGACACAAAAACAATGTTCAGTATGCAAAAAAAATTGTAAATGATATAATTTAAAATTATAACACATAAAAATGGATTGTTTAACTAACGAAAAAGATTATGGTTCCTCAAAATAATATTTGTAACTAAAGTAATAATAATATTTTTAACGCTTCATATACTTTCTCAAACTACAATGGGAAAAGATTACAAACTGAAAATTAGCAGAAAATATTTTTAGATTTTTTTTCCTAATATTTAATATTAGAAGAAATTTATAGTCATCTACGAATTTCAAAGTTGCTTCTACTTTTGTACTGTAGCAAACTCATAAACTGATACGATGAAATAAAAATATTTTGAATGCACATGTATAAGATTTTATGTTTAAAATAAAGAAGAATACCAACCCAAAAATAGAGTTGTTAAATTGTCAGATGAAGCCAATAATGTAGCACAGAGACTTCAAATTTCATGATTTTTTTTAAAACCAAATAATCTCTTTAAGTTTTCTTAGGTAGACAAATCCAATATAATTTAATAAACTAAGCACATTTAGGAAAGGTCAATAATTATAAAATAAATAAGTTATATAAAAAGTACTATAAAATAATCTAAACATAATATGAAAAAAAGTTAAAGATGCATGTATATCTTGAATTATATATCAAGCCACTTCAAGAAAATCAATTACAACTGTGGTGCAAGCAAATACATGCAGTCACAGATGAAAAAGATCATCTTGTTGGCCAGATTTAAGCCAAAGGGCTGTCTTCTGTCTCCACGGTGTACCTTCAAGTGTCGAAAGCAGGTTCAGAAATATGAAATGGATACACATCCATTTTTATGTTGAATATAAGGCATTTGGAAAATGCAGTTATCTTCATTCACAGAAAACAGATTTGTTTCATCATACTAAAAATTTATATGTAACTTTACAGTGAATATAAATTATTAATGCATGCTAAAAATAACATGCATTAATAATGAATTGCATGCATTATAATAACATGCAATATTATAACATTATAATACATAACATGCATTAATAACAAATTATTAATGCATGCTAAAAACATATGTAACTATAAAACATGTAACTACTAGCTAAATTTTTATTGGTTTTCATACTTAAATATAATAAAAAAATCAGTAATTTCCAAATACTATTATTATCTCGATTTCAGAAAATCCATTATCAGAAATAAATTTTATATAAAATAAACAGTTAAATATTTTCATATTGTAAAAATACTTTATATATATAAACTAACAGTTTTTACAAGTTACAAATAGTAGGTAAACTACAAGTTAAAAACAGTAGATACCAAGAATACAAAAGAGATGATGCATCATGTTAATAATAAATAGTAAATGAAACAATAATATAAATAGAATACAAATCGGAATAAGGGGGGAAAAAGCCAAGGACACTTTGCTAAAAAATACTACATATAAAATTAATATACTGTGAAATTACTAATTGTAATATACAAATTAGGGTAAATGTGGAGTTTACGGTACCCAACGAAGTAAGTGGGTACAATAAACTCCACATTAACCCAAATTAGGTGTCAAATTATTATATTCAACCATACTGGAGAACAATCTTTAGAAAAAGAAAATTAAAGTTTGCTCGCACAAGAATACTAGCTATGAGGAACCAGGACTCCAAACAGAGAATTAAATAAAAAAAAAGTAAAATATGAATTTTGAATAATAAAGCATAATACGAATAAGTAAATAAGAAGAAAGCAATACGAATAAAATACTCAGATCAATTAACTAAATACCAAACACATATAAAACTAAATAAGGCAAAATTAAACTGAGGACACTTTACAAAAACACACTACATCAAAAAATTATATCCCCCATACATATAAAGGTTAAGAAAACAGAATAAAAACTAATCAAATTTACTGATCATCAAATAGCAATATCTAAGAATTAAATGCACCTTTTTAACATAATTACAATAACAATTAATAGAAACTATCCAACAAAAAAATAAGTACAAATGACAACATCCAGAAGAAAAAAAAAATCATTGTTAGAAATTTTCATTGGGATCTATAAAAGTATTCATTTTTAGAAACAACTATTTAACATTAATTAAAGGGTTATGGAAGTTACACAACATGCAAGTAATAAAAAAATTAGATTTTATATTGTGTAGGGGATAGGTCTCTCAAAATATTTGTATATTTTGATTTGGGATATAGCCCTTTCTACTGTTACTCGTACATTTGATATCTTTTAATAAAGAGCTCCTTATCCGATATACTACCACAATATAACGGTGAAATGAAGCTGATGGTCCCTGACGGCATAATGCCTATCATACCTTTTAAAGTATTTGTGTTTTTGTAGAAACTGAAGGTCATTTGCTGGACTGTTAGGTTTCTGTATTGGAAACTCAGTACAGTCAACAATGACTCTACAGTCTCTGTTTTCAGAATAGAACTGCCTTGGCATTGACTCGACAACTTTTGATTTCGAGGGAAATATGTGTAACAGTTTAAGCTTTTTGTAAAGAACTGTCATTACGAAAGTAAAATATCTTGAAACTGTCGAATCAGAAATTTCAAACAAAACAGATAAAAATTCATTTGAAATTCCAGTTCTTAATTTTACAAGAAACAGGAAAAAAAATATCAACAGGTCGCTTACAGAAATTTCCCGTTTGAAGGTCCTCTTCAACATTCAAAAAAGAATAAACGCAAGAAAACCTTTCTTTTGTGAAACTTGTTAGTGCCTTCATCTGAGTGTCATTCGATATATTCTCTGGGATGAAGGCCTTTTTCCCAAGGGAATCTTGTAATTCTTTAAGCTCATCTTTTAGCTTAGTCATCCTGTCCGAAACATCGGTAAAAGTCTCAGTCTGTGATGAAACAGAGTGCATTCCACTGTAATCAGAATTTATGTAAGTTCTTTCAATAATTCATTCTTTTATATTTACATATTAAATTTCTGCATATGTATTTATTATATAGGGTAGATGCTCCAATTTTGGCCACATTCGATCTGTTTTTCCAATAATTAACTAGTAATTTCAAATTAACTAATAAGAAGCATTGCAATACTTTAAACAATCCTTATTTTACTATTTTCAATTTTACTATTTCAAAAGTGGAACACTACATGTTCTAGTTTTGGCCACATAACTTCATTATTCTGTTTTTAGCCATTACATAAATTTAAGAATATCTGGATGAAATAAAATAAACTAATTTAGTTTTATTTCTAAAATAAAAGCAACTGATTTAGTTTTGT
>BGPR01012257.1:0-45630 GCA_013235015.1 Araneus ventricosus
TTGTTATAATCATGGGCAGGAAACTAGCAACACTTGTGCCATTATAACTATTCCCATATTCCTGTATGATTTAATATCGAAATATTTAAATTATTCGAAGGAAATAATTGCTGAGTTAAGTATTTGCTTGCTATTTTGGATGTGAAAAGTGAACAATCGACTGTGAACGATAGATCTCTCGAATTTTATATTTATATTCCATGGTATTGAAGTAAATTTAATATCGTGTGCATGTTACCTTCAAAGTGTATAATTAATCAATTTCATTGAATTTTACGCTTTAAGTATGTAATGAATTAGTTATTACATTTTCTTTTCATTCTGCCTATCAATGGCCTAGTAGGCAGGGTATTTAGGCATGGGATGGAATGGTATGACTGAGGAACATGAATCGGAGGGCGAAAGTTAAAGGCTTGATCCTCTGTCACTGCTCTTATATTCGAAAACTTATAGACCTATGTGTGCTTTAACTCTTTAATCCCGAGGCGACTTTTTTCTTCTAGACCTTTTAAAACCGTGCCTTTTTGGGAGGAGACGGCATTAATTAGACTCTCCCAACCTGGGTGGTCATATACACCCCCATCCCCTGCTATAACCTTCCCTTAAGGCGCACGGAAATGGGCTGTGGCAAGGATAATTGGACCCCTACCGCGCTTATCTCCGAAGTGATCTCAGAACCTCACCTCCCCTCAGAAGAAGCCAACCGCATCAGATCGACCTTCGTCGCTGTTAAGGAGAAGTTTTTAGACCGCCTCACTCGGTGTGAGAGGGTTAATAATGAACTGCTCGCAGCCATCGGACAGGCTGACAGAGGTTTTCCTTATTTTCCTTCGAGCGGAACACAAATGCAGATCAGTTTCCCCTGCAAGTCCTCTAGGAAGACAGAACAGAGCCCCATGCGTGTAGCCATTCCTCCAGGAAGACAACTGAAGAAGTTGGTATTTCATAAGTTAATAATGTATATCACAGTTCGAAATTAAGCTGACTCCGAACTATTACAGCTAACGCATATTTATTTACAATTTCTATCAAAACACAAAATCTATAATCTTAAACGATGTGAACAGCTTTCGTTTTCGCGTCGACTATCATCTTACGCGTTCTCTCGGCGACTGCTTCCGGAAAACTCACTTTCAAAACGTTGAGACAGTAACGCCATATAGCGGTCGGATTTTTACAAAATAGCTCAAATGTAAGAACAATGTAAAGAACACTGAAATTACAAATAATTTTTCAAATTACAAAACAAACAAAATGACAATGAAAATAACACAGTTTAAGATGACAATTAAAATACAGCAATTTAATCAGGTAGGGCATCACACAACACACCCAATATAAAGCCCAGTTCCCATTATCAGTGGTTCGGGGTTCGTTGTCTGAAGTACGCTTAGTCTCTCGTCGTTCGTCGATCGCAAAGAACGTCGTTGCTCGATGGTTTTTGGGGTGGATCGACCGTTCCCGTGAAATATCGGTAAATGCTGGACATCAAAGGCCAACGAGTCGGCGGACGGAGACCACAGTACCTACTAAATGTTGCAGATCGTGCTTGTGTCGTCGGAACGGTGCGGCTGGCTGGAGTGCGAACGACAACAAATCCCTAAGTGTGAACTCGAGCAACCAAGGTACTAATCGAGGAAACAAGGCATAGGTCAGATTTCTACCTTAGATGCTATCTAAGTTTTTCAAGATCGCTTTGGCCAATAGAAACTGTCACACACTGTAAAAAATATCCGTTTTTTTCCCGGACTTTTTCCGTATATTTGACGGTTTAAAGCTGTTTTGTTGACAGAACGGTTTTTCACCGTTTTCCGCTCCAGCCATAAACGGTTTAAAACCGTCAGTTCAAATTCTATTTTTCGTCATACGGTATTGCTTTCTGTACGATAACTTTCCCTTTTCTTAAATGTAATTTTATTGCATTCATTTCATGTTTTTAATAGGATTCCATCTCCGCTATTGTTTACACATGTTGCAGTAACCTGTTGTCACTCATGAAAGCTAACCTTAAAACACGTGTTCTGGCAATAGTTGATTTTTACGCCACTAGAGCTATAGTGACTTTAAAACTCAAATAGATTATTTTTACTTCATAAAATGAAATAAAAAAAGATCTACTTGTAAGAGAAAACGCCAGCAATATGTGGGAAAGGAATCATAATCCCCGGCTCGGAGGAGTTAGAAGTTTTGTCACCATCTTGCATCGAAATCGTCCAAGTAAGTTCAATTAAAAATTATATTAATTAAACTAATTGAAATTAATAATTAAGCCTTGATTAATTAATATTTCTAATTGATAATACACATCAGCACATTTCAACTCAACTCGAACAGAAGGAGAAAAACAACTCAACTCAGTCGATGACGTCACTTACTTCGATTTCTTAACTTTTACGGGAAAAACTTGTTCCTGTATGGTAAAAAACCGTTGTGCCTACGGATTTACTTCGTAACTTTTACGGTTTTGCACAACCAACCCAGCTGCCAGTTTAAAACCGTAAATTTTACGGGATTTTTTTTACAGTGCACATCTCCTTTGTGATGATTGCTGGATATGCCAGACTAAGTGGGATTACTACCGTTTGCCATCGTCACTTTTTATTCTGTGGAGTAACTAGTTATTCCAGATACTCATTAATGGTTATAAAATAAAAACGCAATTGTTTTCGCGACTAAGGGAAGAATCGTTCCTCTACACTTTACACTTACTTTGTAAAGATCCAACCCTTCCTTTCTTTACATCTTTTTTTTTCTAATATCACTTTGAAGAATTCATTATCAAGTATAATTTTTAAACATCTTTTTTTCGTACAATTTTAGTGTATAAACCACAAACCAATATTCGCCCATCCAGGTCGTTTCTATATTATCGCGCTCACATTCATTCACACAGACTCGTAGGCAGAGAGGTATAATTATAAACATCCGTTCTTCATACAATTTTGGTGTATAAACCACAAACCAATATTTGCCCGTCCAGGTCGTTTCTATATGATCGCACTCACTTTCACACAGACTCGTAGACAGAGAAGTATAATTATAAACTTCCGTTTTCCGTACAATTTTGGTGTATAAACCACAAACTAATATTCGCCCATCCAGGTCGTTTCTATATTATCGCGCTCACATTCGTTCACACAGACACGTAGGCAGAGAGGTATAATTATAAACATCCGTTCTTCATAGAATTTTGGTGTATAAACCCCAAACCAATATTTGCCCATTCAGGTCGTTTCTATGTTATCGTGCTGACACACACACATACTCATAGACACAGAGGTATTATTATAAATATTTGTTTTTCGTGCTCACATACACATATTCGTAGACAGAGAGGTAAATTCTAATCAAATGTTTTTCGTGCTCACATACACATATTCGTAGACAGAGAGGTAAATTCTGAACAATTGTTTTTCGTACTCATTTAAAACTAAAACTTGGAGATTTATGAAAATCTCGAGATCGAACTTTTCGCCGATTACTATAATTTCTCTATGTATAGTTCGTATACGAAAAAATAAAACGGTTTATTAGTTTTAACAATTCAGTGTTATTTTTTGACATTATTAATTCAGCAATGACTTTGTGAAGGTTAAACTATTATCCATAATAATTTTTTTAATCTCTGTAATTTTAGAACTATCTATGTTACCTACAATTTTTACACAACTCGTTAGTTTCAGTTATTAAAAATTCCTTTCTATAAAAAAATAAATTCTATAGCATAATAGAATGAACTACTGCTGGAAATTTTCTTTTTATGTTTTTTTTCTCTTTGAAGAAATGAATATTTCATCTCCTAATTTAAATTCACTCACTAATTTCTTCGCCTTCATTTCAGGAGTCTTTCTCTCCTTCCTTTCTCGAAGAAGTTCTAATAGTCTAAAGTTCACGGAAAGTATGTAGATAGAGCCCTAATTCAACCCTTCTTGACTAATTTTCCAGTCGTTATGAATGTCGATCCGAAACGATCAACCTAGTGTCTAGAATTTCAGTCTGGAGTGCAAACGATTTCGACTTGGAATAGAATTTCTAAGCAAATTTGAATTGATTTTTTTTATACTACTACTTAGTTGGATAGAGTTGTATCGTTAACTAGGAGACGTTATTGCTCTCTTCATTTTTAAGTTTGAGATTCCTCTAACGAGGTGATCAAATTAGTAAAGATTTCGCGGAAGTTAATCCATAATTTTTTTTATTGGACCCTGATATAGTGTTGCTGAAAATCATTGTATTTGTTTTGAAAATATCATTCTAACTCTAAAAGTTCATCACTAAACATTTATTTCTTAACAGAAATAAATTCTGATGTAACTGAATTATGGAAAAGTGTTATCTTTTTAATTGTATTTTTTAAAACTGTAAATACGTTTAGCTCTTGACTTAAAAAAATCTTTCACTCGAATATAAAACTCCATTATATTTTTTATTGCATAGCATCCAGTATTTTATAACCATTTCACCATTGAAAATCTCATGAGTTGTGTCCTGAATTAAAATATTGTTATAAAACTCTAATGTCGCTTCTCTTCCATGTCAGTATTATGGTTGGAAAGAGAGATTTACAGGACTTCGTATTGGGGGGGGGGGCCACAGCGAATGACCCGGAACTTGGAGACAAACTGGGTGACGATTTTGGAGATTTTGCGACAAATTTTGCGACTTTGGAGACAAAATGAAGGTTCTGGAAGATACAAGAATTATCGCTTTATCTCTATTAGGAATGGAGATTTCTCTGGAATATTCCATGTGACGTCACGCCCTGTCGGGAAAGTATAAATATTGGAGGAGCCCAAACGAAGGAATTATCCCTTTGAAGTCTTGTTCGTATTGCGAGTTGGTCAGCTGTTAGACGCTGAGTGCTATTGTTAGTGCTGTTTCTGTTATTATTAGTGATTTGCTATCTGTTTGTGTTGCTAATTTGTGCAAGAGCTGTTTTTCGTGTTACCTGTGCATCGAGGTTTTGGAATATTCGTGAAATAAAGAGTCATTTTCAATAATCCAGCTTGTTGAACTGCTTTCACCGTACACCCACCGGGCAATTTTCGTTACAATATTCATTAAAGCTTACATTCTTAAATCATCGGTGTTCAATAGCTTGTTTTCTTATAAAACTGAATATAACTAAAATCTTTAACCTGTCTTAAAGAAGTTAACCAATGTACAGAAATTTGATTGTTATTAAAATTCGAGTTCCTTTAAGTAACTGAATTAGAGACTTGATAGACAGGGCATGCGTAAGGATGTATTCTTTCTTAGTGTATTATCCATGCATGAATTAGAAAAGAGATATAGCATCTGCTAAGCTGTGATGTTAGCTTCTGATGGGAATTCTCGGTTTTTCACTTTCTATTCAATACGAATGTGGGGCAACTGCCATTGGAATATAAAGTATGAAAGAATTTTTAAGTTCAGATAAAATGTCCCGATTTTGCACTAGTTGTGGGCTAATTCGCTTTGGAAAGTAAACCAAGAAGGCATTTTTCGATTTCATATCAGATTTGCTGGTTTCCAACATCATGTTCAACACGAAGATTGTCCAATTCCCACTGAAAAGAAGAAATTTTCTCCTTAAATTATCGGGAGAACACGGTTATGCCATATCATTCAACAAATAAAAATGGACACTCATTTGGAAACAATAAATGCTTTAATTCTTTAATCGAATTGTTGATTTCAGGAACAGCATCTCTACTAATAATAAAGGAGAATGTGTGTGTGTATCTGTGTGTTGGCGCTCTACAGGGCAGACCGATGGACTTAAGAGTTACGAAATTTGTCACGAACATCCTTTGGAGAGTGGGAATGTGCACCTTGGAGATGGGTTTTTTTTTGAAATTTTAATTAGAATTTTAATTAATTTAAAATTAAGCGAAATTTTGGCGTTTTTCCTCAATAACTTTCAAAAATATTACAGCACAAAAATCATTTTTGCACCATTTGAAAGCGCAAAGAATTATCTTTTCAATAATATCAATAAAGTTATAAGATTTTTACTCTAATTTTAATAAACTTTTAAAAATATTTTTTGGCATAATTTACAACAATACTTTTCGTTGTTGCAACGCATTTCAAACCGTTTTCATTGTTTAAATAAATATTTAATGGCGTGTTTCTCTTCCATTGTTTAAAGTTTAGAAAATATCCATTGTTATAGTTTATAATATATATATTTTACTTTCTTCTTTTATTTGATAATTTTTTTCTGTGAAATCTGTAACTGAAGTGTTCAAAGTGGTAAGTATATAATGAAATAATCCAGAAAACTCTGAAAGATGATCTTTGCTATGTTTTAATTCTTTTTATCAGCATGTTTTAAGACAATTAGCATGCCGCTGGACGTACATAAAATGTGCCGGGCCAATTTAATGTTGAAATCAAACGTTAATTTACGTTAATGTAGACAAGGAACATAAAAAGTGCAAAGCTACGAAAAGGAAATCGTTTAAATGTCTATAACAATTTGAATTTTAAAACTACTTTGTTCAGGTAACCATGAATATAAAATTATGCATAAGAGATTCAGATAAAATTTTATTTCGGCGATCAAGCTGGTCGCCGAAGGCGGCTGGTGAATGAATAATATAAGTGCTAGGAGCTTCAAAAACTTGATAATTTTTTAAATCAATGATTACAATTTTTTTAACTACTTTAATTTGTATACCTATAATATGACTTCACTTGACTCTTTTCATTTCTTAGCTCATTATGTAAATATCCCTTTAGAATAAGGAAACAGCATACACGCAGTTCTTAAAAATTGACTCATGTGGTTTCTACTATCTACGATTCAATTTCATCTATTTTTTTTAAATAGTCCTTAATTTTTTTAAAACTTGTGACTAAATACAAAGCATGTTTACAGTCTACACTTTTTTCTGATCTTAGCGTTTCAATTGTTACACCTGAAAATATGCTTTTCGTTTTCGAATGTAATCAATCTTTTATTCGTTACTTTTCCCCGAAACAAATAGAAATTGTTCTACCTTCACATCAAGTGAGAATCTTCCTTTAAAACTGTTTTTTCATTAAATAAACTAAAATTTTAAAATAACCGATTCAAATGTTGAAGACCCATGACCCAACTGTATTACATATAATGTAAAATAAAAGAAATTATCTAAAATTAAGCTTATGAATGTTGAAATAATAATTGTTTTCGAATTAAAATCTTTTCTCTGGTTGTTGACATCTTTTATGCACTGATAATAATTCAAATAGAATAAATGTTAACTAATTTTGACATTTTTTTACTTAAATATATAGAACGCTTACGCGCGCTAAAATAAGGATTTTTTTTATAAAATAGTAACATACGAAACATTGCTATGTTGTTTAAATTTATCGTTATTACAATTTATCGTATTCTTATCAATTAAACACTTGATAATAACACAACTTGGCCGCCGATGATGCGGAGAAATGAAGCATTTAGCCTTGGAGGACTACAAAATGGAACATTTTTTCTATTTATTTAAAAGAATAAACATTCTTTTGAAATAAACCGTGCTGTGATAGTCTATTATCTGAAACTCGCCTTTGGAACATGAGAATCGCAAGTTTGAAACCTCATTCCACTTGAAGTTTAATCCGTTGGGGTCAGACATCCTCAAGTTGCTGTATATGTAATGTGACCATGCGTCCCGTTCTGAAGGGTCAGCTCCGTTTATTGGTAGCATGTCCCCAAGCACAGCTTCGGGACGCCCAAATGTCCCGTTTTCAGAAAGAGAGCAAGCAACCCACGAGAATTTCAAACAAGAAGGCGCCAAAAATTTTTAAAAATCCGACGGTATTGTCTAGTGTCCCGGTGATGACGGAGCATCCGCTATACGTGTCACACATGTGTAAATTGTTCAGGAGCCTCGTATCTCGCACTTCGTTCTAACGTCATTATACCGAATGAAGTGACAGAATGAAACACTGGCAATATTTAAACCGTAAGTCATTGTGTGGAACTGTTCAAACGCTTTCACGCCAATAATTTGAATCATACGAACTTCCGTATAATTATTGAATATATTCTATGTCTGACCGAAATTAATGCACCCGTAGGAAGGGTTTTTCCCCCTTATGAATAAGCTGTGGGCGAGCTAGATATCACAGCTGCAAATCGCAGTTTTCAAAGCAACGTTGATTACCAAAGTAAATTTAAGAAATCCTGCCAAAAATTTCATTCTTTTTCTACATCAACACCAAATATACTGAAGCAAAAATGTGTCCTTCAAAAAAAAGCAAGATCACAAACATTATTTATTTTCACGTGTTTATTCCTCTTCTTTTCATTAATAAATAGAAACAGAAGAAATGTGTGTTTTCTTGAATTCACATATTACCTAAAAATTAAAAAAATGTCCTGTTTCGGGAATAACTTTCACTTTATGTATATGTGAGTTGGAGCGCGGTGGTGGCTCAAGTTTTGTCCTTGTCATCCCAGATTCACAATTGTGAAATTCCTCTCAAAAACCCTGGTATTGGTTCAAATCGCGTCGTTGATATGATTAAACAAAATCTTCTCTTTTTTGAAATCTGCATTTCTTTCTTGTTTTGCGCTTGCAATGGATGCAGTTCTGAATTCTTTTTAATCAAGTTGTAATCATTAGTATTTGCTATCACATAGAATCTCACATAGCGAAAAGCTAATATAAAGAAAAAGTTTAATATTGTAAATTTGTAAAGATGTTTCCAATTTTGAACATCACTGCCCGTTGACAGAAATTTAATAAATTTTACTAAAAATTACTTACAATACTTGGAATTTCAAAACTGCTCTGAACGGAGTAAAATCTAGTCTCAGACATAACCTCATACAAACCCCTATGAAATTAGGGGAACGACTGTGGGAGTGAAATGTTCTTTTCCTTATATCTGCAGGCATACGAAATCTACTATCTCCTTCCAGACCCGAATTTTTTTTATCTTGAAGAAGGATTTTTTTAGTAATGAGTGTCTTTAATTAACCCATTTTAATTAAAAAATTAAAATCTTTTATTATTTATACCCTGATTCTTTCTGCTCTTATTTATATAGATTCACTCTTCTTTTGTTGAAAAATAAAATTCAGTATTAAGTTAAACTTACAAATATGCATCGACAGTTAGAAAAACATTTAACGCCTACAATTTACCCCTACCGTAAAACAAAATCTTTTATTTCCAAACTGTCTGTTCCATGTTGAAAATCGTCAGAATCCAGAAAAACAACACAACGTTTCTTTAAATACAGTTTTTATTATTTTTTCTATCTTGTTCCTTTTCAAATCATTTTTTTTGCACTAAAAAAGTGAAAACACTGTGATGTGAATATACCCGTGTAGAATTTTTCATTTTAGAAAGCAAGCGTTCGGCGATCGCAGACCAACCGGTTTACCTTCCATTGTTACGCAGTACGGGTTTAAGCGATTCAGTTGACTGAACAGATTCTAAACACTGATTACAAAATTTGCTAATAGCCCTGAATGGCGACAGCTGCTGCCTGTACAAGGAACAATCAGAAAAAGTTTTAAGCTGGTCAGATATTTATACAGTGAAACATAGCTAATTCGAATTCTTCTCTGGTCCCTTGAGTTTCCTATTAACATGACGTTAAAATATCGTCAGTAATTCGAATTTATTTCGGGAATTGATTCGAATTCAAACAATTTAATCTACCTTTAAGTAAATTTAATTTAACTTAATTTTAGCTTAAGAATTGGGTTAATTCGAAGTCAAAACTTAAAATTATGTTTATTTCTGAATGTTTTTGTTACTTAAATACGTCAGTAATTTGTATCCACCATGTTTTGTTCTACGTGGCATAGTATTCAACAAATAGTATTCATTCTTGATAAAGTTGGTACTGTTGTACTGTTTATTTGAAGCTTTATTGTACTTATGAGCCATTCAAAATGCTGTGCACTATTTATTACTAATACAGTAGAACCCCAAAACTCCGAACCCGGTAATCCTAAATTTCGTATAATCCGAACAACTTTTTTTAATTTTCTGAAAAGTATTTGCTGAAAAATGAAGGAAAAATAATAATTACGAATCAGAAACAAAGCTAATGTTTATTCCTAACTTAAAAGAGCACCTTAGTTAGCCTTAATTAGTAGAAACAATCTGAGATATCGTTTTCCTTTTACCCTCAACTTGTTTGTCACTGTACCGTGCGAATCACGCCTTTGCAGAATACCCAGAGTCAATACTCTACTGCATTTGGTATATCAAGAGTATTTTACGCAATTTACCGGAAAATCCGAATAGAGATCAGCCCCAATTAGTTCGGATTCGCGGGGTTCTAATGTAGATCAATTCATCAATTACTTATTGATTGAAATCATTCTTTTTAAAGTTATTAAATTTTAAAATTTAAAAATGTAATTTATTAAAATTACTTACTGTTTATTTAATTATTATGTATTATTTATTGAAACTATTAAATATTAAAAATAAATCGTTACTGCCTTTTCACCCTAAAAATTGTAGTTTTCTCTTACTCTACTCATTTTTAGACCTAGTTTTTATTAATTCGAATTTTAAGATAATTCTAATTTTTATAGCTCCTAAAACTTATTATAATCTGATTAAAATTCCAGTTTATTTAAGTGATAGATGCAGGTCTGCTCAAGAGTTTTGAAACAATTATTTTCATTTTTTAAAAATTCAATTAACGCAATTCACAAAGAGAGCGTTTTTAAAGGGTTGAGAAATGTATTTACCGTTCTTGTGAATAGCATATTATATTGATTTTATTATTATTATTTTTCAAATAATTTAACAACCTATTCTATGTTTGTAAATTTAAAAATATGCTATATATACATTTTTTGAATTTCCGAATACAAAAATTTCTCATCAGAAATCGAAACTATTTAGCCTTTCAGATGAAACTTCTTTTCTTAATACATTATACATTGTAAAAAATTGTGTTTGCTTTACATGGTTTGCTATTCCCAACCTATTTTATGTTTGCCAAACGTTTTCTGTTTGAATTTAATTATCTTTTAATCTGAAGTCACACATGATTTTAAAATTCATAAAAGCTCTCTGCAGAATTAAGACAATCGAAATTATTGAATTAACACGAGGCGAGGCCATTTTATGCACGTGCGTTAACAGTAATAATATATTTCACATTATATTCTTATTTGAAAGATAATACGTATAGCAATATAGAATGCTGGAAAAATCACAATTATCCATAATTTTTAAGGTTCCCGATTTCTGTGATTTCATGAAAACATTTTGCTTTCTTAACTTTATGTACAAAGTTAATATTTATATAAAAAAATGTAAATTCTTTGAGCCATTATCGTTGTCATGGAACCAGTTCTTGAATTTCCTTTTGAAAAAAAAACCCCTTTAACTTAAAAAAAAATATTTGCAGTAAAGCACTTCCTACGTATATCAAGCATCCACTCGCAAAAACATTTGAATTCTAAAAATGCTTCGTAATTTTGCTACCTGTTCCGAGCAAATATTGAAAAAGAATTTCTTTTAAACACAATACATTTGTCCTTATTTTAATCTATGCAAATTATAAGTAATATTCTTGGTGTATATTTAGTTTTAGAAAATTCATTCTAACAGGTAAGAAACTAAACCACGGAAAAATTTAAATTCTTACGGAAGTGAATAAAGATAACATTAATTTAAAAGAATTTGTACTTTTTTCAACTTGAAAGAATAAATGAAACAATTTTTTTGTTGACAATTTTTATTTTAAAATATTTGAAATAAATCGCTCATTTCAATAAAATGATGAAAAGCTTGAAATTCCAGAAAAATGTCTGCAAAATTAAGACATTTTTTTGGGCATATTTTAAATGAAATCAGGTAATTTTAAGCAAGAGTATTCAAAAGGATTTTTTTAATGAAATCATGTAAATTTAAGCATGATTTTTTTAAAAAAAAAGTTTAGGTACATATTCCTAAATAATCCTCTAGCTATCCAGAAATTCAAGCCTCAGTGCACGAAAAATTAAATTAAGAATTATGCAAGTATATATTACTGTGCATGGATGTGCTTAAAAACCAGTATTTTATTTGGTATTTTCCAGTGGCGGCTTGTGCATTATGGTTGCAAAGCTGCAGCACCCCCTGAAATTATTTTAAAAGTTTGTTTCTCAGTTTTGTAAAATCCTATTAGGTTATTTTTTATCATTGAAATGTTCGACTAGCAACGAAAATGGAGGAAAAGAAAAGCGGAAAGAAAGAAAGAAGGCAGAAAGCGTATCACTAAAGCAAGAGATACACAGGCCGGAGCTGCTCAGAACCAGTCCTCACAAGCATCAAAATTCGCTCACTGCGCAACAGCTATGCAACGCTTCGGAAGACGAAGCTGATGTTTCCTCCCATTAAGTTTGGCGGTGGCCTAGGCTGCAACCTTTGGCGCAAGACCAACTGTGTGATGATTCTTTTTTCTCCCTCCCATCCGAGAATGACCTTCGCTTCATGATTTATTTTGCTTCGCTTATTTTTCGTTCGCTGTTATTTGGTTGTGGTTTTGCTTTCATGTTGCCCGAGGAAACCTCATCTGCTTTAATAAGCGTTCTTTTTTTAAAAATTTGAAATCGCCCATGGAAAAAATACGTACAAATACAATTGAGGTAATTAAAATGTTTGGGCTATTCAAAAGTAAAACTGCTTTTAAAAAATTCTATTTTAAGTACATTATACTGAGGTGTTTTTTTGCAGTACTCATTATTAATGAGTTGACGAGCCACTACTAGCCTTTTCAAAATAATACTGAAATTTTTAAATACTCTACTATAATCTCTTTTATATTTGCACTCTAGGCCATGGCCTAGGTTGACCCTATGGGAAATCTGGCCCTTCATAATACACACAATCCTTTTATGATCTGAAACGTTTAAAAAAAAATTAAAATGAGAATATGAATTGAACCAAACGATTTTTAAAAAGTGCCTTAAGTTAATTTTCTCCTTAGGTTATTAGTGTTGTTTAGCTTTCTAGCTGCAAAAGCAGAAGAGTTGGAACTGCGCATGCGCTGTGTTAGAATAGCTCTTAATCAATAAAAAATTAGCTATTTATTTAATTGTCACAAAACCTTCGTTGTACTTCATGAAATTTGCCAGCTAAATTTGAGGAAATTCTATTGAGTATGTAGTAGTATTTAGATTTTTTATAGCTTACAAAAAATTGGCATTTCAGTTTTATTTGTATAGATATGATAGGTTAAACAGAAATCACTAATTTGAAACTTTTTTTCATATTTCTCAATAACGAAATATAATTATTTTCTCCAAAAATAAAAAAAAATCACTTCCAATAAATGAAATTCATTTGCATTAGCGAAAATGTTGACCATACTCCAGGCTTCCATTACTATAAATACAGAATTGTAAAATAATCACAAAATTTCGCTTGAACTAACTATGGATTTATCCGATAACGCATTTCAAGTATTTGATAGTTAATAATTAACTTCAAAGATATCTAAAACTCCTTTATTCTATAATCTCTTCGATTCTTTTACATGATAGAAAAGACTTTTCTTTCTCGGAGTTCTTTCAAGAAATTAGTTTAATTTTTCTCTTTGAGGGATTAAACCTCTTTTTTTGAAGGATAACATAATGCACGTCTTCCTTTTCTTCATGAAATAAAAAGCACGTTTGAAAACTTCAAGTATTTGACGTGCAATTGAAGTCAGTAGAATAAATGTACTATGGCTTTAAGGATAAATAAACCATACCAATTTATTACTTCCTACTCTAAGTAGCTTCACTTCACAGCTTTAATTAGTGTAAAAGACATGTTTTGATGCTGATTGGCTTTGAAAGTGGCTGTACTTACCGACAAAATCCTTGCTTTAACTTGTCTTAAATCTGTTTAAGACACGACAGGCAAAAGCAAAGTCATTAATTTTATGGTCTGTCTTAAGAAGTGTTTTGAAGGCAATGAATTCGGGGGAAAATATCTGCTTGATTTTAAATATACCTTGAGAATGGCAAATATCTTTCTGTGCATTGGATATGTGCATACATAAAATATCTTTTCGTGCATACATAAAATATCTTTTCGTGCATATATAAAATATCTTTTCGTGCATATATAAAATATTTTTCTGTCCATTTTTCATTGAATTCAATTAACGTATGTAAAGACTCTCTGGCTCTGGATGAGTCGGACAAGGCATTAAGTCCACTCTAACATAAATATAAAGGGTGGTCCAGTGGGCCAAATTTTAAAAATGTCCACTAGATAGCGCCAGGTGCAAGCAAATGGACCCACACTTGGTGCGCATGATCATTAGAGCGGGCAATCATATGAAGTGTGTGTTTCGTTATGGGGCCCTGAGTTTAAGCAACTTGTTCGGGACAGATTTCCCGTAGGTCCAAACTAGGCCATGACCTAGGGCACAACAATCGTAAGGCACAGATATAAAAGAAATTACAATTAAATATTTACAAATTTCAGTACTATATTGAAAGGACATATAAAATACTATTTTTAATCACGTCTATACATTAAATAAACACATATATACATTAAATAAATTAGTGGCACATTTACGTTATCTTTCTCAATAGTTGCGGTGTGTGCACGAGGGAACAGGTCGTGGAATTAAGTAATTTGGCCTAGGGCGTAGAAATGTATAAATCCGGCCCTTCATGTTGTTCAGTCTTGATTTTCATAAGCAAAAATGAATAAATATTCAACAGATAGACGCTGTTTTCCCCGGATTTAAACCCATGTGATTTCTTCTTGAGGGGTTATTTGAAGAGCAAAGTGTGGCAGACAGGTCCTAAGACTCCTCCTGAACTGAAAGCTGCCGTTACAAATGCTGTCGACAAGATTAATAGTGAGATCGAGTAATGGATGGATTCTAGAACCGCCTCACTGCTGTCCTTGTTAAAAAATGTGGTCATTTCGAACCTCTTTATCATTAATTTCCCACAATGCAAATTCAATATGGATCAATAAAATCTTTTCATCGCTTTTATATATTTTAAATTTTCGATTTGTTTCAAATGTTGCCCTCTGGGCCACCCTGTATGAAACTGCAAATCTTTTTTAAATCATATTTCTTTAATTTTTAGTATAATTAATACTGTAATATCGTTTTTAGATATAATGTTTCGGTTAGAGTTATATTTACTAAATTCCGTATGATTCCTAATCTGGCTTTTCTATGTTTCCAAACCTGTCAAATATTCGTAAAATTCTTCCCACCGCAACTTCATTAAATTTGGCCTTCAGTTTGGTTCACTTAGACTTATAAGACTGGGTACCAAATATGTGTTATACTTTTTGATTATTACATATATATTACTATTAAACTATAATTAAACAATTAGTATTATAATTATATTAATTTTAAATTATTACTTATAGATATAATTATAAACATACTGTAAAACCCCGTTTAACAGAAACCCGGGTTATTCGAAATGCCTCTATACTGCACGGAAATAATCGCGAAGACGAGACTTTTTTGCAACGGTGTTCCCACTTTTTTCTTTTAAGCCTCCCCAAGAAGGTCAGTGATTAATTTTAGAATGCTAAAATTAAAATGAATGAGTATTAGCAATATTAATAACGATATTGTTTAGTAGGCTACACTTTTGTTCTTTATTAAGGTTAATCCTACTTCGGGCGCAATGTGCCTGTCAGGCACAATGAATGAATATTAGCAATATTAATAATGATATTGTTTAGTAGGCTACACTTATGTTCTTTATTAAGGTTAACCCTACTTCGTGCGCAATGTGCCTGTCAAGCACAATGAATGAGTTTTAGCAATATTAATAACGATATTGTTTAGTAGGCTACACTTTTGTTCTTTATTAAGATTAACCCTACTTGGGGCGCAATGTGCCTGTCAGGCACAATGAATGAGTATTAGCAATATTAATAACGATATTGTTTAGTAGGCTACACTTATGTTCTTTATTAAGGTTAACCCTACTTCGGGCGCAACGTGCCTGTCAGGCACCTTAACCTTAATAAAGAACATAAGTGTAGCCTACAAAGATAGTTTTGAATTCGTTTTTCGCTTAAAACATTTCAGAATTGCATACTGTAATTAGATACAAAGTAGTAACAGACCGAAAATATGTTATCCAAAACGGCTTCCCCTCCCCTGTATTGTAATGAAATTTACATAAATAAGAAATCTACTAAGTGTGAATTCAGCAAAACGCCAGCGTGAGTGTCTAAGATAATTAACTAATTATGTTCTTATAATTTAAAAAAAAAATTCTGAAAGAGATCTTTGGGATTTCCAGCGGCATCTGCAGTGAGCTTTGTGGGTGAGGAAGTTTTGTCAGAAGATTTATCTTTCTTTTAACATTCACGTGAATTTTGATTTCTTGTTAAGCTATAAAATTTAAAATCTTTTATTCATTGTCATACATGCTGTAATGTATTTAATATCTTGAATTTTTATCTTTATTGGATTGTTGATTTACGTGCATTTTAATTTGATATTGCTACAAGAATTGGTAATTTGTTCTTTGACACTTGCGTTGCTTGTCAGAACTTTTGCTTTTTTGCCTTCTGTGTAATTCAGTTTCGATGTAATGCTTGTTTCTATCTGTATTGGTTTTGCTCAAATTCCCCCGTTCGAATCAGTGCCTTACACCTCTGGGTAGGCTGCATCGGCGTGGGCGAATGAAAAAACAATATTTTATGTATATTTAATTATAAAAATAATTAAATTTATAAAGCTATAAAATCTGCTTAGTGTGAAAGCTACAAAACTTCTTACTGCCTCAATGGATAGGCCTGCATAAGTGTGTGACGGTCTATTAATTTGTCTTAAATGATTTGACCCCCTACCCTTCCTGTTTTCCCCCCTTCTGTTTTGCTTTTCTTTTCGAATACAGATGGTGCCATCGTTCTAGTTTTTCTTTACAAAAAAGGGGGGAAAGGGAGATTACTTATTTAGGTGGGAAGTTCGCATTGGTTTGTGATAAAGTGAGGACATTTTATCTCTCTTCAAAGCGTGGGGTAAGTTAATTTTTTATGAAGGCTGTTAATCAGCCCGATGGCTCATATTTTTAAATTAATCTTATTAGCGTTTTTATGTTTGTGTTTGGTTTACCTTTTTCTTTTAAAATAATGCTTTTTAGATGGTACTGATCTCCTTTGTCTTTTGTTGGGAAATTTCGGGCTAAGAGATATTTGGCGTAATGCAAGCTTCTTACAGAAAAATTTCCCAAATATTTTGAATCCATTTCGAAAATATAGTCCTTAGCCCTTGATAAAGTGGACTAGAATGGATTCCTTGTTCGTTTAATTCGATTCTCTCAGAGTACTTACTTTCTTACTTTTTTGCTTTCTTTGAATGATTTTGATTTCTATTGGCATATTATACGATGTAGATATTCTACTCAGCTGAGTAGATTTTTAACTGCTCTATATGGTTATCCTACATAGTCAAGTGGAGTTTCTCGATCATATGCGCAAACCTCCTAGAACAGCGTGGTCAAAACATTTGATGCTTGTGTTATAAATAAATCATCTATTCATAATATTTAATACGCATGTTAGCATTATCTTCTTTCACTGCTACTGATATCAATTTAGCTTTGTCGGCGCTTCTTGGTAAAACAATTTTTGAATGATTTAAATTACCAAGAAATTTAAGAATTTAATTTGTAGTTTAACAAATTCGAAATGCTTTCTATCTTTTTAATAATTAATTTTTTTAGGCAAAGACTTATAAACAGCCCATAATTATTAGGCTTTATTTCATAAAAAAAGCATTCTGTGAAAGAACTTGTTAAATTTTTTACTGGTTAAGATGCTGAGGAATTTTGTTCAGAATCCAATAAAAAATATATCAACTTTTTTTCTCTTTTATATCAATTTTTGACGATTCTTGTTATATACAGAGTGGGCATAAATTATTCGACCCATTTCAAAGATTAATAAAAAAAAAGTCCTAATAACGTTACAACTATGTTTTCTTTTTAAATTAGAACGCATTTTAAAAAGTTTTTTTTTCTGATAAGTAACGAGCCGTTACGGTGGCCTAGGTGGTCGTAAATTGTTGGACATCTCCCATTTTTCAGAGCCATTATCTGCAAAACTCCTAAAGCTAGAAGAAAAGTAAAAGCACGTATTTTTAAGGAATTTCACGCTCTTTAATTTGTTAATTCAATTGTAATTCGAAAACTGAATAGTTTTCGAGATAATCAAGAAAAACTAAAAAAGGAAACAAGAAAACGAGCATCGGCTTCTGCTGATCGGTAGCCGAGCAGCTCGCTATAGCAAATTTAGACTGCCGTAATGGTACACCACCTATTTAAAAAAAATTATTTGCCCTGTGATTTAAAAAAAAACGCAGCTGTAACATTATTAGTTTTTTAAATTAATTTTTGAAATATATCCAATAATATATAACTACCCTGTATAAAGCATTCACAAAATAATGATTCCATATAATATAATTCAAATTCTTATTAAAAAATCCTTTAATGACGTATATGCCATGCGTGTTACTTATTTACCTCTGTTTATTTTCGAAGCAATCAGACCAAGTCAATCATTTACGACAAGAAATTGCAGAATGAAATTTATCACCTTTTATTTTTCATATTCTTTTTATTATTCTTGTTGTGTATAAAATGTTTACAAAATAAAGAATAAATGGAATGAAATTAAAATTTCTACTGAAAAAAGGATCCCATGATGATTTAAATGTCAAATTGTTACTTTATTTTTCTCTGCAAATTTTCGAAGCTGACATATCAAACCAATCATTTACGACTATAAATTGCAATCATGGAATATATCAACTTTTTTTTAAAATTATATTTTTTAACTCTTGTTATATGTAAAATATTTACAAAATAAAGAATAAATCGGAAATAATCAAAGTTTTTTCTGAAAGATTCATCCTTTGATGACGTAAATATCCATGTTAAATCATTTTTCTCTGTACATTTTTGAACTATCAGATCAAACCAATCATTTACAACAATAAATTAAAGCTGCAGTTAGAAGAAAGGAACAAGCGCCAACAAATCGAAATGCACACAAAGTGCACATTACAAGTCTTATTATATTGCTACGAACCTGTATTGTCGCTTTCCATCAATTTTAGTCTTATGGCTGGAGAGAGATATTTACAGAGATTTTTTACTAACTATCGGGAGAGATCAAGTCAATATCCCCTTGGCCCTCGAAAATTCTAGTATTTTCGCTGTCTCTACTAAGAAAGGAGTTATGGAGAATCTTCGAGAGATTTCTATGTGACGTCACATTCTGTCGGAAAAGGTATAAATACCGAGCGAACGTCTTTGAAGGGTGTTTGAACTTAGTCTTGTTGGCATTGTGAGTTGCTCAGCTGTTAGAAGCTGAGTGCTATTTTTCGTGCTGTTACTGTTATTATTAGTGATTTGCTGTCTGCTTGTGCTGCTAATTGTGCAAATGCTGTTCTTTTCGTGCTACCTGTGCTTCGAGGTTTCTGGAATGTTAGTTAAATAAAGCGTCAGTTTCAATTAACACCTTTAACCGTACCCCTCCCCCCCCACTGGACGATTTTCGCAACAACATTGAGGCTCACTGTTAACTCTAAAAAAAAAGAACGAAAATCAATTAAGTTTCTATGAGATTCTTTACACTAGTAAAACCACTGATGTATAGAATCGCATAGAAGCGTTTAGTTAAAAAGACAATATATAATAAAATTAAGAAGTTCTTTTTAATTTCTCTGAGAAAACAGTTTTTGTATTCGTTCCATTCTCCAAACTGCCGATTCAATTAAGTGAGTAGTAGTAATTTTGCAATCGAAAACCAACTACCATTTTATCGGTTTCGAAATCACTAGTGTAACTGTATGCACCATTGCGTATAATTTGCCGTCCAGAATCGAACGAATTGCAATCCGTTGCACAACAAATTACTTATGATAAAATAATTAGTTTTTGAAAAATACGGAATCGGAATTTTTTCCCATCAAGCTTTGCAAGAATAGCCATATTTCCAAATTTCGTTTCGGAATTGATTCCCTACTACATAATTGCGTCTAAATAATCATTTTACAGTTAAGAATAACTCATCCCAAACAACGGACAAGTAATTAAATTTGATTTTCTCTTGCATGAAGTATTTCAATTGAAATTTACTTTCACAAATATGCCTTTGGAATTAAAAGTGATTCCAGAACGGTTTCATAGAAACAATTGCAACTTAATAAAAAGTACTGTCTGTCTACCACGAGAATTCTGCTCGCCAAGTTTTCCTGTTGCCGGCGGTCGCTATAGCAACTGGTTATGGAGAGGAAGATTAATTTCTAATAGGAGGTATCCGACGGAAATCAGGATTTTATTTTACTCTTGGCAACAGTTTGTGGCGGTAAAAAGAGTGCTTCATTCCTGAACTTCTACCTACTCGAAATGTATTTCTCCTACGATAACCTGTTTCTATAGCAACCGCCGTCAACCAGACAACTTGGCGAGCAGAGTTCTCGTGGCGGTCAGACAGTAGCAGGTCTGTTCTCTCCTTAATTTTCCTGTATACTTACATGATATGGGACATTTTGTGTTAAGTTTCGTCGTATATTGAAAAAAAATCGAATATGCATTTTTAAATTGTTCCTGCTAACCGATTGAGTACAAATTTTGATGTGGATCTACAATTGCAGCGTTAAGACAACGTGCCGAATTTCATATTCCTAGCGTACTGCGTTTTTAATTTATCGCGTTCATGTGCATAGGAATAGCCTGACAGCCAATCCTTTGACGGGTTTGATTCAAAATCTGACACAGATTTATAATCCTGGTGTAAAAATCACACACTAAAATTCACACACCTAGATTTATGCGTTTTTGACAGACCGCAATGGCATAGTGGTCAGGTCTCGGCTTCGGAGCTGGAGTGTTCCAGGATCGAAACCCTATTCCACTGAAGATCCGTGGGGTATTTGGCCTGTTGCACGTTAAATCATACAGAGTGGCCAAACGTCCTCCAGCTATTGCGGTGCGGGAGTTTGGAAGGGTTGTTCCAGCTTAGGTGTCGTCCTCGTCATCTGACCGCGGTTCAAAATGACGACGTCCATCCCTAAATAGCGCTCTTGCTGCTTCAAAACCGGACGTTAATACAATCTAATTAACTGCGCTTCTGGGTTATTACTTGAGATACGTGCAAACACACGGATCGCCAGACAGACAAACCTTAAACGGATTTTGTCCAGCATTTGATGCAGATCTACAATTCAAGTAATAATTCAATGTGTCAAATTTCATTGATCTAGTTTCTTGCGCTTTTACGTTATCGTGGTTACATGCACACCAAAGGTTAGTAGAATAACTTCAAATTTGATGATTCAAATTGATGCCATTCAAAATTTGATAGAAATCTACAATTCGGCTGTAAAAACTACCTACTAAATTTCAACCGTCTAGCTCATTGAGTTTTTGAGCTATCGTGCTCACAGACAGACAGACAAAATTCTAAAAATACTTTTTACTTTCTCGCATACGAAGTATACAAAGACAAAGTACTGTAATCGTCGAAAGTTTCAAACTCGAGATTTTGACGAATCTTCACGTTTCAGACCTCTCCGAGTCCGAAAAACACAATTTGTCTGTGAACTCGAAAACTCAAACACTACTAAAGCTAGAGAGACGAAATTTGGTATGTGATCTTTAGACATAAATTGTAGGTATCTCCCAAAGTTTGCACGTTATCGGTTTAGGGGAAGTCTGTCTGGCTGTCTGTCCGTGTTCATATGAACACAATAACGCAAAAAAAATAGCTAGAGAGATTAAATTTGGTACACAGTTTTATCATCAAGAATGTGGGTCCGTATCAAATTATGGAACAAATCCGTCAAAGGGCTGCCTGCCTGTCGATCTGCGTATTTGCATGCATGTGCACGATTTGTCCTAAACGTAATGACTTGGATAAATAAAAATTGTGGTCATCTAACTCTAATTTTAGATCTGTGCCCAATTTTCGTTTCAATCGGTTAAAAAAAGGCATTCAAACTGCATATTCAATTTTTTTCATCATACGATGACGCTAGACCATATTGCGTAATGGAGCCACTTGGCGCATTTTACTTCCGTTTGGCATATTTTACTATCTCCTGCCGTATTTTATTTCCGCTTGTTTCAGGAGTCTACGAGAAAGTCTAGGGGAGAGCAATCTCGCTGGCATTTTTCGATCTTATGAACGTAAAGATTCGTCAAATTCTCGAGTACGAATTTTCTACCAATTCCAATGCGCTTTATACTTCGTTTACGAGAAATTAATTATATAGAGATGAATCAAACGCATGTTAGAACATTCAAACGCATGTTCTAACATGTTTAGATGGAAGAAAAAACATTTTACTGCGCAAAAAATACAAAACTAAGGTAAACTTCGCTTGTGTATAGAAATACATAACAAAGACAACTGTTACATCGTATTTCTAAACACATTCTCACAAATAATATTCGATAATAACTATCAGAAACTCACGATGTTGCCTTCCATAACTCAATAAAGTTACATGATATAAGTGAATATGAAAATGGTTCGGAATATCATATTTTAACTTACAAAACACAAAAAATAAATAAATCGTTTGCAATGACGCAATCATTTTATATAACGTTTACGATTAAAAAATCGCTTGTAGTTACGTAATTAATTTACATAATAAAAATAAAAAAACGAGTCGTTTGTAACTTAAAATAAACTTAGCAACTAATTTTTGAAACTATTTCAATGCACAGATTTTAAATTTTTCTCAAACTAACAAGCACACACACAAAAATGACTTTCGAAATTCATGCGTCGATATTTTCCGCATCATTACTGATCTGTAGCAACATTTTACTTTGATAAGTGAGCCAAACAAGTTGATGATAGGAGCTGAACTCAGTGGTAATATCCGCTGAGTTCAGTTTTCCCTTTTAGTGGTAATGAATTAAAGGCATGGATGCGCTCGGATGATTTTTTACTCGAAAATAGAAACCAGAAAAATGCGGTTCTGATATTAAGAAAGAATATGAACATACAATTAGAACTTCGACACTAAAGTTTTCTTCTTTCTTCAGAGAAGTTTTAAAAACACGAAGAATTAGAAAGAGACAATAATTATTTTATCGAGACTGCCAAAGAAGTTTTTTAACTTCTTATCATTTTTTTTAATTATAGCTTTCTTTTCAGTTAAAAGGACGCATATTTTTCTCGGAGAATTTCGTGCTTGAGTGATTATTCTGGAGAAATGCAAGACAACTCATTTTTAATTACTAAACATTAATTCCTAATTTATCATATCTTAGGTGCAGCGTTATAACGATAACTTTTCATACGCAGTGCAGCTTCGTTAATCGAAAGTTTTTAATTCTAATTCGATTCGTCGGAAATTCGATTTTTTTTCTCTGATCCCTCTAATTTCATATTAATGTAATGTTAAAATGTCGTTTATAATTCGAATTTATTTTGGTTAATTCGATGACAAAACTAAAAATTGTTCTTATTTCTGAATTGCTTTTGTAAAATACATATTTCCGTATTTTGTGTCCACCACATCTTTTTTAACCCTTACATGCCCGATTTTTTAAAGATAGATTTAAAAATGTTTTTTTTGCTTTCTTGAATAAAACAAGGGAAAAACACTCCTTCCTATTTTGTTTTCAGTATGGTTTACGGGTAAAAACAATTTGTTACCTATATACAACACTGGGATGTAATTGAGGAAAAAATTAACTTGATAAAATTCTATAATATTAAACACAGATAAATTTTAATAACTAATAATACGAATAAGGAATTTCCTTCACTATTGTAAAATAAAATATGATATTCTTAGGCGTACATACAAAGTAAAAAAGATACAGCCTCAAGTGAAAAATATCAATCTATTTTTATTTTTTCATCAGCACTCAGGCTGCCATCTATATGTTGTAAACTGATTTAATAACATTTTCAGTATGTATTCTATTGATAACAATAGACATTAGACCTTTAGTTTTATTTTCAATATTTTAGAAGACAAAATTGGGTATGTTGCTTAAAGGCAGGGTTGTCGATTTTTTTGATTTTTTTCAAAAAAATCGATTTATTTGACTTAAATCGGATTTTTTTTATTTAAATCAAGATTTTTCTTGATTTTAATGATTTTTTTAAAACTATATATATTTAACATTTGTCTGAAAGACCGGCCGCCGCGAATGAAAATACCAGAAATGTGGTCGACGCAAAATAGCGAATAGCCCATGCGCCACCCCCCTCCCTTTTACGGTTATACGAACAGTAATCGGAGATGGGCCCTAAGAGCCACACCACCTTTACTATATCTCACCGGGAAGCGAGACTTTGCTTAATTATACGGCAGGTTCTCATCCCCATATTTGAGGTGCCCCCTTAGGTGGGAAGTCACTATAAAAAGAAATAAATAAGAAAATTAATTAAAAAGAAATTACAAGAATAAAAAAATAATTAAAAGAATAAATTTCACTACAAAAAAAAAATCTCACTTTTTAAAATTTTTGAACACGTTAAGTGTGGATTGTGGTATTTATTACGAATTTTTGTTGTGCAATTATTGTATTCAAAGTATAATACACTGACCATTTGGCTATAATTACCTTATTTAACAGAGTTATTATTTTCTTTTGAAATTGTTCAATTTTTTAAAATTTATAATTATTAATACTTTATTTATTACCTTTACTTACTGCTTATTTATTTATACGACTCTATTTATTAACCTGTTTCAAATATTAAAACAAGTATTTCCTGCTATTTTTTGTCTTAAGAAAACATTGTTTCTCTATGGTGTAATCACTTTTCGATCAATTTTCTTGCCTCTGAATTTCTTGGATAAATTGAAATTTTATTGTGGTTCTGGTAGTTTCGAATTAGCCAATTTTCACTGTCACTGCTATATATTTTTATTTTCTACGACAAATTCTCGGTGAAATGAATTAAAGTCTTGTGACGCTCATAAATAATGCTTTCCCTATTTATATTTGGAATTCAGAGCCCATATTGCATTTGCTGCTTGTACCTAATGAAAGCAACTTTTTTGTCTGGAAAAGCTCTCGAATTATTTGTTCTATGTTTGCTTTCTTCCGTAACACAGGGGGGGGGGGGCTAAAATATATTATTAGACCCATTTCAGAAATTAATTTTTAAAAAAAAACCTATAATATGGTGACTTTTTTTATTTTTTTTTTTTAATGAGAGAGTGGCTCAAAAAGTTTTTTTCAGATAGGTTTGCCGTTACGCGCACTAAATTCAGGCAATTCAACGGAGGTGTCAAAATGGTTACCGTACAGCAGACGACACAGTCTCTGGTTCCACTGAAAGCAAATCAATTGCACACAGTTCAAAGACGTTTTCAGTTTGAGCATGGGTTCTGCAAAACTTTTTTCCTCGCGTACCCCTTTGATTATTCTTTTATTTTCGCGCACCCCTGCTATCATATCCAACTCCTCCACCCCACACATGTTCCGTCTTTACAAAGAAGTTTTAATAATATGTTAAAGGCCTAGAGTCAATTGACTGGAATTCATAATATTGGCAAGTCTTTATTTTTGATTTACATTTTATTCCATTTTTACAATAATATTAGTTCAACGTCAAACAGATGAAACTAGTAATATTGCAATAATATCGCATTAACTTATTATTATACTGTTCAGCAAAGGATTCCGAGGTTACCACTTTGGACGATTTTACACTGGAAAGGGTACAGGGCAATGAGTCATAAGCGAGTGTATTTCCGAGTTCATTAGATCACGCTCAGTAAATGTAAACATCACCCTTCCATTCTTTCACTTCTATTTTTGATGAAAATAACTCCTCCCGGCGCATGCGCAAAAGCGCGAGGGTTGCAACTGTTGCTAAACAATAACTAAACATTACACTTCCTTTCTTTTCTTTACTTTCTCGTATACGAAGTATGCAAAGAGAAAGTATTGTAATCGTCAAAAAATTCGAACTCGAGATTTTGACGAATCTCCACGTTTTAGACCTTCCTGAGTCCGAAAAACACAATTTTGGAATTATGTCTGTTCAGTGTGTATTCAGAACACGATAACTGAAAACTATTAGAGATAAAGGGATGAAATTTGGTATGTAAACTTTGAAACATATTTGTAGGTTTCTATCTACTTGGACAAACTAACAGGAGTCTGTCTGTCTGTATGTTCGAGGTCATGCGAACGCTATAAATTCAAAAAAACTTGAAAAACATTGATAAAATTTGGTGTCACACAGTTTTATCAACAAGGAATGTAGGTCCATGGTGTACTTTGGGCCAAATCCGGTCAACGGGTTGACGGTCTGTTTCTGGTCTGTATATAATCGCATACTTGTTAAGCCTTCGTTTCACAAAACCATTTCCACGCGCATGCCTACTAGCTATTCTTGTACCAAGCGGGAGAGGATTACGTCCTTGAGACGGGTTTTGCATTGATATGTTTTATCTCCCGTTTTGCTTTCGCTCGCTCATAATAGCGGATCTTCCTGGAGTGTGATGGAAAATAACATTGCTAAGTTTTAATACATAGGCATTCTTTTAATATGATTTCTTCACTTAAATATTTTACAATCACTATAATCTACAATGAAAACCCAAGTGATATTCGCTGCACTCGGATTAGTAGGTTCGATTTTTTTTTATCCACGCAAGGAGGGAACATCAAATTCTTGCAGCAGGCTGAAAGTTTAGGGGAGCGCCTACCCCATTGGTTGGTTTCTTATTTCGAGGGTAGGTTTAGGACGTGCATAACTTTCACTTTTAGACGAACTTGGCGAAACAAAATTCTGTAATATTTTTAACTGTGCTTTCTTTGTCCGCTATTACCGACTTCGAGTTCGCACACTAATTGGTCATTTGCGTACCCACAGGGGTACGCGTACCACACATTGGGGAACCTTCTGGGCCTAGAGTATCGATATCGATCTCAAAGCAAGAACTCATCAAGCGTTGGAGCTCATTGAGCACTAAGGGAACAGGAAATGTTACTCAGAAAGGTCAAGACGAATCTGGTGATTCGTCGGAGTGGGGTCTTAAGGTCATGAAAATTTGTGTCGTAGTGACGAATGTCAAATCTCGCGGTTTATGTAAACCAAAACACTTTAACTTTACAGTCTTTCCCACCTGACAATAAGAATCAAAGAACACTTACACATTGATAATTTAATAAAAAATGTAGCAATTAAATAATCCACTAAAAATACCGACCGCGTCAACGCTACAGCACAAGTGGAACATCAGAAAAGTAGGAAAATTTTGATTCGTTGCCAGAAAGCAATGTTGTCACGATTTTATTATTTTTTTACAAGTGAAAATTAAGAGCAAACAGTTCTAGTGATGTTAAATAAAAAATAATTTGGTTTAGTTGTTTGGGGGGGGGGGTTGCAGCCCTATAGCCCCTGATTGTGCTGCACGACCATCGGTCTTAGACGAAGTTGTTGGAACGATTGAGGATAATTTCTAATTCTTAATTGCTCATACAATTGCTTTAATAACAACGCTCTGTCGACCTGTTGCAATTGACTTAGTTCTGCACAATAGCCACTTGACACTTGCCTTGAAAATCTCCCACTACAGCAGATTTAGTATGCCGTAACGGCGCGTTACCTATATGAAAAAAAAAAAACTTTTTAAGCCACCTCTCACTAAAAAGGAGAAGAAAAAAAACGACACAACATAGGTCAACGAACGAAACGAAACATTATTTTGTTGATTTTGTGAAATGGATCAAATAATTGTGAACAAGCAGAAAATGGATTCAATTTCATGCTGTCAACGACTGTATTTATAAAAATTTAATCAGCTGATTTTATATGTTTCATCAAGTAGTTTTATGTAAGCAGCAGAAGCAACTAAGACGTAGGTCATTAGGAACATTCTAAGAATCAGTCTGAGAAAAATATCAAAATAAAATTTTTTAAACAAATGCTTTATTATTGTTGAAACTTTTTTTTCTTTTTATCAAATTTATGGACGTCATAAGAAACTCGTAAAAGGCTAAATTCTCTAAGGAAAGTGGAATTCTAAACACATTTATAATATATGTTTAATTTTAATTTGATTATTTAAGAATATTCTCATAGTGATTCATTGTGACTGAACTTTGAGAAGTTTTATTGCCAGTTGAGTCTCAAATGTGGAGCATTTGTTTATAGTCCATATTTATATTTTGTTATAAGTCCATATTATTTTTGAGGAAAAAATGCTTTCTAGTTACTAATTAATACGTGTTTTTGAAACTTCAAATACTTTTACCTTTAATATTCGTTAAAAAATCATTTACTAAAATTATGGATAATTTTATCCATAATAATCAATTTTTCAAATTTACTAATAGATATTCTTTCACTTGTGATGAAAATTTAACAGTGTGTCTGTGTGTTTCTTCTGCAAATCTACAGTTTTTGTCTTAGCCTTCATGAAAATTTAAAACAAGTGTTCTCTCAAAACAAGAGAAGATTACTGTCAACTTTCAAAATTTCAATCAATTAAAAAAATTATTTAGATTTATGTTTCTCCGCGATATCTCAAGAAAATATTACCAAAAAAACTATTTTCACACGATCTTAGTAAAAAAAAAATTGTGCTTCCATACAATTTTATTCTAATTTTAATCAACTCTTCAAAATTTGTTTTATATAAATATGAATACTGAACGCATCAATTTAACAAGAATACATAGAATGCGTTTCTTTTTACCGTGAAATTATTAATAGAATTGGTGGGAAGCATAGTACAAGAAGTTTAAAAGCAGACGATTAATAAATGAGTCAGAGTACTATTGATGATGGTTCAGTATTCCATTATTTTAGCGGGGGATCATTTTGAATTATTTTTTATTTTTCAAGAGTGAAAATACTCATTGTGCTCATAGTTTCTCAGTCTAGCCACAACGTTTTGATACGGTGAGTCTAGTGACTCGAGACCCCCCCAGAGTCGGAGTCTAGAAAATTTGTGAAGGTTGCCTTATCTCCAAAATTTTGATTGACAATAAAAATATATAAGGGTTATGTTCAAAACCGTGGTCGTATGTAGGTATACTACATGGGAGGGGATAATGAAAATATCGGCACCACCGCCTAGTGGTAAGTCCGACTGGGGGCTCAGATGGTTCCAGTGTTCGAAACCCGATTCCACTGAGATCCGCCGTGTATGTGTGCCCTGCTTGCACGTTACAATCATACGTAGGGGCGGCAAACGTCCTCCCGCTTGTGTGATAACCCACGTCCACCGACTACCCATAGGGCCTAGAGTCCCAAGAGGATGGAGAGCGGGTGTGGTGCGGAGCTATGGGGGGTGACAGATAACGTGTCATCCTTGTCACCCTGACCCGGCTCAAAAAATTACGGTCTATCCCAAAATACCCTCGTGTTGTTTCAAAATGCAGATGTTAACAGTACAAAATTAACATAGCGTTTTTGATATTGAAAGAACGAGCGAGACGCCGGTATTCTGCAGTTTCAATTAAATAAAAAATCATGGATGGAACTAAATAAAAAAATAGTTTAAAAAAAAGTTAGACTCGTTTTAAAGGCATGTTCAAGAATTTCTCAAAGCAATGTGGCTAACATAGATTTCTGCATAGCTTAATTTATAAAAATTCTCTCACTACCTAGTTTTCGGTTCTAAAATAATAGTTTTTTTTACCCAATCTATCCATGAGCCTTTCCACTGAAATAAAATAAAAAGGGAAACTGAATTTATGAACCCGCATTTCCATGAAATATTCTTCGTAAAATAATTATATTATTCCAATTTATGCTTAAGAAATAACTTGGTGAACGTATCGATGCGATTTCTTAAAGAACATCGATGAATTCCGAATTTAATCGAACGCATTTATTTCGAAGCTCTAAATTCTAACTTATCTGAAGTCGACATGAAAAGAAATAAACAGAATAAAAAAGTTTAAAATTCCAGCTTTTATTTTTGTTCTTATTCTTACTCTTATTGTTGATCAACGATTCTTATTTTTAAGTTACCTGAATAAAGGGTTTCTTCCCCTTTCTTTGGGGTGTTATTCAAGGCAAAAATTTTGAGGTAAAGTAAGGTTCTCATGAGAACAATATACTAGTATCTAGGTTAATTTCTAGAGAAGTTTTGTGGATTTCTTTACGATATATCGTAAATTTCCAATTGTGTTAAAGTTAAGCATTCATAATAATTTACTCTTCTCATTAATTCACTCATTCGCGGTCACTCGTAGCCACCATAACTAATAGATTAGGAGACGCCCCTGGTATCGTAAACCAGGGGTCGTGCGTTCCAATCTGCTGGTGGATAAAGTGAGGTATTGCGCGTCCGAGGTGAATTGGAAACTTCTTTCTTTACTAGTCAGTTACGCTTAATTTAGTTATGAGTTGAATTTAAGTCCATTAACCTCAATCCTTGATTTATCTTTCAACTTATTATAGTAGATATATTGCTTGAAACTTTCTGGCGTTGCAAAGTACATTTCTCTATTATAACAAATGAGCTTTAGGTTAATTTTTACCTTAAATTCTACAAAATATTTAATTAGACAAGAAATTTACCTTATATTGACACACAAAAAAATTGTAAAAATAAAGCTTTTAATTTTTTTTAAAAAAAAAAAAGCTAATTTCAGTATAATGAGAAAGGTGTACTTACTTGTATAAAAGTTTGAAACATGCATCTAGAACAGATTTTATAGAAAAGGTACATCAGCGTAAGTAACAGGTTAGAGTTAATCGGATTTAGAACCCAACTCCCTCAATGTTTTACATCCAGAAACTATTAACTTGTGCAATATTGATAATAATGAATATTAAAAAAAGCTGTTTTATTCGAAAAAATATTCCTTTCATCACCAGCCCTGAATAAATAAAAAACTAATATTATTTCATCTCCATACACTACGTGTATATAACATCTGTCCAGGTTACCGAAATGCGACTGTCGCGGTCACAGTGGGCCACCAAAGCTCAGAGTTAAACAATGGTCTCATGTAGGTCGGGATTTAAATCAAACTGATAAGTAAAGCATGCAATGTCTTTATACCTGTGTGCAACTGACGAATTTTCCTTTCAGCTCTATTATGTAGAGACACATAAATGTGATACTTTCTTAGATATTTAAAATTCTGAATTTAAGAGGGCAAAACTTTTGATATAGGATTCGTTTAATATACTCCTTGAAATCTTCTTTATTAAAATAATATGTTTCCTTAATTCGAAGAAATAGTTAAAATCGACTTTATTTCTAAATTTCAAATTCTTGAGTGTATCGTATGTCTGGGATAGAGAAATGCGACCACCGTGACAGCTGTGCTATTTGCCATAGCTAAGACGCTAGAACACTACTCCCTTCAACCAAGAGTCGATGTCGAATACGCAACAAGTTCGAATCTCGAAAAGTTAATTATTTATCCTCATATCGGTTACGTCATAGGTTTTCCTGTACTTTTTTTTCTCCTCGGCAATCTCTTTCATTATAAAAACTATTCTCTTTTTTTTACTTTCTCGTATATTAATCCAAAGAGAAAAGTATTGTAATCACAAAGAATTCGAACTGAGATTTTGACGAATCTCCTGTTTTAGACCTCCCGAGTCTCGAAAAACACAATTTTGGAATTATGTCTGACTGTCCGTCGGTGTAAGTCTGGTTCAGAATCCATGATAGCTAAAAAACTTTAAAGCCACAGGGACAGAAATTTGGTATGTGGGTCTTCTTTACATATAATTTGTGTTTTATCAAAGTTTGACAAATTGTCCATGGGAAGTCTGTCTGTCTGTTTGCGTTCAAGTGAACACTATAACTACAAACTTAACACCTACGTGGATAAACCCTTTGGTGTCATTTTACTATCAAGAATGAAGGTTTGTATCAAATTTCCAATCAAATCCCTCAAAGGTTGATCATCTGTATAATCGCATACTTTGGAACACACAACTTTAAAAAAAATATTGATAAATGAAATTTGGTATGTGGCCTTCTTCACTCACGGTAGATTTGTGTCCACTCTTGTGTTAATCCGTTAGAAAAAAGGTGTTCAAATTGCGCCTGTTCCTTTTATCTTACACCAAGCCCTATTGGTAATCAGTCGGCTTCTTTCCGCGTTGGACAACTTTGAAATCGGGGAAAATGATCGCTTCTCTTATTTTTTTTTTCTCTATTGCGTTATAGGGATTTTGTTCGTTTTACTGACTTTAGCTTACTTTTTTCTCTACATGTGTTAGAGTATACGAGAAAGTTGAGAGATCACTCTGCTGGTTTCATTTACGTGGAAGAATCGGAAAAACTTAATCTGTTTCTGTCTTCCACATCCTTATTCACTTTTTGTGGTGCCATTTGTCCGAATAATGAAAGCTCTTTACAGGTAGCTTGAGCCACTCCATAGCTCAGAGGCTAGAGCATTGGTTCCTGTAAACCAGCGGTCGCGGAAATTGAATCTCACTGGTGGTTTGGTTAGGTATCTACGATTCAATGAGTGATGTTGAAGTTCTTCCTTTTTTACATCGTCCTCTGTCAATACAATTGTGTGTTTGTCTGATTTGTTTTTGTTAACTATTTCTAGTCAACAATTAAAGTTAATATTCTCTCCTTCGAATGGGAATTTGACGGAAAACATCTCGTCCGTGTAAGTTGGGGCGTTTTACTCTTTTCTTTATTTCTCCCTTTCGCTTAAGCCTTTTTTTCTTCAAAGACTGGAGACGAAAGAATTGTTAAGATCAAATAGTCGTTTGTGTCGCTTTCTAGCTCGTTTAGCGACTTCTTTGCTTGATTTGATTTGGGACAGGATGAGAAAACAGGGAAATATATTTTCGAAAAGTGCGCCAAAATTAGAAATACATTTTTTTCTTTTGTCCTGGTGTTTAGAGAACAGATTGTTCTATGACTATTCAGTGTGTGGACGTTTATTGACTAAATTTTAACTTGGATTTTTTTTTATTTGCTGAGATTACGTCCTGTTTCTATGGGTACGCATCATGCTTATTTTAAATATTATTGATTTCTTTCTTATTTTAAATTATTTGATTGCTTTTTTTCCCTAATGCAAAGTCATTCCCAGGTTTGAATCCACCTTTCTTAGAGATGAACATTAAATTGAAAAGAGCAACATTTTCTCTACTGGTGACATGAAGATTCAACATAAATTCTAAGCCCTGGTTAACCGGAACTCAAGCACTGAAACTCAAGCACTGAAATGCCTCTGAAATAGCAAATCCAAAAAAATCACGCACTGTACTGCAAGGAAATAATCACAAAAGGCTATACTTTTTTTTGCAAACGATATGTCTCATTTTTTTCTTTTGCCTCCCCAATGAACGCCAGTGATCTCTTTAGAGGTTAAACTCTTTAAAATTAACGAGTAATAACAACATTAATTAAGAGATCGTTACCTTTATCGTTGAAGCTATTGAGTTCAACACCGCCGGTGCGAATGTTGCTCCTGACGGAGGGTTAATTTACTAAGAACATGAATTCAGCCCACAAAGAGAGTTTTGAATTCACGTATTAGAATGATTTCATAGTTCACATACCGTACTGATCCAAAGTAATAATAAAGGTCCTAGCTTAACTCTGAAAATTGCTAACTAATACGCTTTTAGTTTTGAGCTAACCGGGGCTGTACTATATTTTGTTTTTCATGTCACAGACACATGTATTTTATATTTTTTTACGGAACATTATTATCCTGCCAAAGCGTTTGAGAGCTTGACTGTTCAATAATGTCTGCTCATTTGTTTGCGCTAACGTTCTTGTAACCACCAATCACTAGAGTCTTCGTCAGAAATCAGCGAAGTTTGAGTTTCTTGTTGTACCTCCTCATCAGTAGGTGATATTAAATTTAATTCCACTGCCTTTTCTTTATCGGATCATATAGCTTTGAATTCCATTCTTTACTTCTTCTATGCTTTTGTTATCCTGTGATCGTCAATGACGTTTGTATTCTTCCTTTGTGAATTTATTGAAAATGTTAGTTTTTCTATTTTAAAAAAAGTAGTTCTGTTTTTAGTCGCAGCCAAATTTTTTAAAAAATAAATTAAAACACTTTAGGCAGAATCATATTAAGCATGGAATGTATGTAAATATATGATCCAATCAAAAATAATTTGGTGAACTTTTGATTAGCAGTTTCACTGCCTTATATAGAAAAATTAAAACCGAAAATATACGGCTTTATATCAACTTTTACTTCCAGAATTTGTATAAATTTCATGAAAGAAAATGCAGCACGCACTGGGAAATAAAAATTCTTCCCAAAATTCCCTTTTACTCATCAGTGGGCTCATCGACTCTGACACGAACAAATCGATGCGTTGGCGTTAAGCCTAAAGTTCAATTAATGCATGCGTGTTTCTTTCCAGATGTCAAATATAAACAGTCCTTTTTTGGATTATCCAATGATTTATTTGACTAAAACGAACATAAACACATTAAGGACCACGAATTTCACACAGGCACAACGTTTAGAATAATAATATTTAAATCAGCAAATTTTCCGATTCCTTGCTTCGAACCTCACTCGTCCATGTTTTTATCCAGACAGACTGAATTCCTCATCCGGTAGGGAAGGAGCGCGCTTATAATTTCCCTTTCTGGGGATTACTGTGGCCGAAGTTACCACAGATGCATTGAAAGTTTTCCAGACAGTTACCTTCTTTTGTATTAGAAAAAAGCCATTTTTTCTTATAGTAAACAATTCGGCAAGAGTCCACATAGGTTTCTACACATTTGTTGACCCAAAATATAAGAAGAAATGAAAAAAGATGGATTTCAGAATTCTGAGCAAACTCAGAACTCCTACTTCCATGCTCTTTATCATCTAAATAAGTGCAGTAAGAGAGAGACTGAATATTCTATTACTGGTTCCTCTGGATTTGGAACTAACCGATTCCGAATTGTTTTTGCGAACTCTTTATAGAAGAGAACAATACAATTTATCAACCTCTCGCTCGAAGGGAGAGTTTGGAAGGGTTTTCTGTGTGCGTTTGTTTTTATTTTTCTCTTTACCCCTCTACCGTCTTTTCTTTTCTTTAAAGATTGGAGACGCGAATCGTTTTTAAGAGCAAACAGTTTGCTCGTGTCGCTTTTAGTTGGCGGTTTTCGGATTTTTTACGCTCTTGGATAGGGTGAAGGGAAGGAGCAGAGTTTGTCGAAAATGTTGTCAGATTATGAAGAAATTTGGTTTATTTCGTTTGTCATTATTGTTTGTTACCCGGAAAAAACCCCGCTTTTGTGTGAATTAGTACATTATCTCTAAAGATATTTTTGCATTTTTATCTTCAATTGTTATTTAATGTATTTTCATTTTAAACTAGCCGCTTTAGGGACCAGCTGTTCGACCCTAATATTAATAGCTCATAACTAGGCTTGCAAAGTGGCGAAAGAAATCGGTCGAGTTGATGAGGTTGGGGGACTCTCTCAAGTCTTATCCTCATAGAAGAGCTGAGTGAAGTAGTGTTTTTGAGAATTATCTCAAAAATGAAGAGTGTTGGGAGACGAAAGACCATTGATGACGTATCTAGGGATCATGAGCTTTCATATAATGAAAATCGGAGAAATCAGTACAGTGGTTGGGGCTGGGGAACTCTGTCAAGATTTTTCCCCTTAGAGAATGAACAGTGAAGAAGAGATTTTCGATTTCTTTCGAAAATGGAGGTGGTCTTGTGATCACTAATGGCGTATGAAGGTGTCATCCATATAAAGGTGAGCTTCCATATGAAATGAAAATTTGCGAAATCGATCCAGTAATTGGGGCTAGGAGGACTTTTTTTAAAGTTTTGCCAATTATGTTAAATATATAGTTAATTTGATTGCTTTTTCCTTACTAAGATAGACTTTGATCTAAGTTGATATAAGTTTCTTTGATCTTCAGACTTTGATCTAAGCCTAAAGTATGACCCACGTATCAAAATGCGCTCGTGTAGCTTCAAAAGTCAACTCTTATTGAAAATATCAAGTCATAAATTGACTGTAATTATTTCTGCGTTGAAACATCTTGTTACGAAAATCGTCCGGTGTGCGTACGGTGAAAACAGACAAGCAAGCAGGATAATGGAGAACAACGCTTTGTTCACGAATATTCCGGACAACGGGCAACACGAAGCACGGGAAACAAGGGGGACAGAACGTGCACAAATTAGCAACACAAACAGACAGCAAATCCCTAATAATAGCAGTAACAGTACTTTCAGTACCGCTCGATGTCTATCAGCTTACCAGCTCGCATTGTGTACAAAACTCCAAAGAGATTCAAATGCACTCCAAAGACATTCGCACTCATCTCAACATCTCTGGGTTTTTATACCTTTTACGACAGGATGTGTCGTCACATAGAATCACATCGACACACTGGAATATGATATGTCTGAGGACCTTGAGGACACACCTCAAAACATTTGTCCTACAACTCTGCCTCCACCCTCTACTGCACGGAAGCGGTAGTTTTTAATTTTTACCTCTTTCCCAACGTTTTTCAAAGCTTGCTCCTTTCTGCTTTAATAAAGCGATTTCATTTTTTAACTGTAAAAGTTGCTTTGATTTCTTAACTTTTTACTCGGCTGGACGTCTTTTATCTTGTCTACCAATTTTACCTTAGATTTCAATTTTACGCTACTTACTTTCAATTATTTTACATCGTGAAGAAGATATATATCTTTAGTACTTTTAGCCCCTTTTTTATGACACCGTGTTCCTGTTTAGCTATCATATGTTTGGCGCAGTTTAGCCAAAAATGGCTCTTGCGCCATTAAACCCCAAACAACCAAACCCCAAACAACCACATAGAATCATCCAGTACATTCTCTACATCTCTGTCCCTAATAGAGATAGGACGAAAATTCTAGTAATTTCTTTTCACCAAAATGATAGCCAATTTTGCGTCAAGGTCGTGGGTCAATGGCTTCCATTCCCCCGGCATCCAATAAAACCTCTGTAACTGTCTCTTTTCAAACATAAGACTAATATTGTTGGGAAGCAACATTACAGGCTCGTTACAATATTCATAGCTTGCCGAACCATGTGACAGTTACTAAGCAAGCAAGGAGAGATTGACAAAACTATCGATTTCGTGACATTTTCTGACTCACCCCAAGATTTTACCTTACATTAAGGATATCCGATAAGGCAAAACACTCAATAACTTTAGCGGCGTAGGATTTTTCTCAGGAATATTTGCGACCTTGCCCTTTTCACTGCTTCTGCTTGGGCAGATATGTTAAGTTGCAGGCTTAGAAACTTGAAGCAGACTGCGAAGTAAGAAGTGACTGACTTTTTATGGATCATAGGCTAATGGTTATTGTCTACATCACCGATTTTATAAAGTCTTCTTTTTTTCAGAGATGCCATCCTCACCATTTATCTGGTAATGCCATATATGTCCTTTGTACTATTCTTTTATAAATTTTGAAACTTCTTTTTCATTAAAAATGAAATTTTTTATTGTTATCTATTTATAAAGGATATACAATTAAAAACTAGTATTGCATGAAAGACCTTATTGATGCATTTATTTTAAATATTTGAATTTTTTTAATATTATGTAACTGGTTTTAAATACTTTATATGAAAGAAGTCTCGAAATGCCGCTTACATAAATTCCATGATTCCCTACCCCTCTTTTTCCCAACGCTTCCATATATTTTCCCGTCTAAATTGCTAAAGCAAAAGAGAGAAAAAACGCCACTACTGGTTTCTCCGACAAACCGATTCTGAATTGTTTCTGCTAACGGTTTATAGAAGGGGACTATTCAATTTTATATTCTCTCTCTCGACGGGAGACTTTGGAAAGGAAACATCTCGGCCGTGTGCCTGTAAGTTTGGTTTTACATTTGTCTTTACCTCTATGTTTTCTTTTCTTCAGAGATTAGAGACGCGAGAAAATTTTTTAAGAGCAAATAGTTGCTTCTGTAGTTTTTGATTCGAGAGTTTCTGTCTCCATGTACTCTTGGATGGGGTAAATGAAATTTCTAGAAAGTGCCCCATGATGAAAATGTGTTGACTGTTAACCAACTCCCCCCAAAAATTGAAAGATATTTTAACCTTTCTTCCGAAACAATGTAATGTGATAATATTTTCTGTGTCTCTATTATTTTTTTTAAAATTTACTCTTAATTATATAGCAACCGATTACTAACAAAAAAAATTTATTTATTATCGTTGTAACACTCGTGTGATTAAATGCAGTAACTAAAACAATAAAAAATATTGCTGTAAAAAATATTTAAAAATTTATTAAAAATAGGTAAAAGGTTGTGCAGAAATTAAATTTGTATCACTGAAAAGCTAATATTTTTAATTTTAATGTGGTGCAAAAATAGATTTTATGCAAAATATAAACCGAAGTTATTGACACAAACTTTAAGATTTCGATAAATTTTTAATTACAAATGTAATTAAAATTTTAAAAACCGTTGTTAGTAAGCACCTACTTCCCAAGAAGCATATTTCCCAACTTTAGTATTATAAAGTCGATGATACAACCGCGCAGATAATATCAGCGTCACATTGAGGAGGCACGCGATATGCAGGCGACGGAGGGGCAGACACAGAAAGCAAAATTCTTGCAATCACTGAAATAGTTTTCTTAACAAGGTCTTTCATTAGAAAAGAATGTACATTTCCAATATCTCTAAGAAATTACAAAACCTGAACTTATTTCTGTATTCAACATCCTTATCCAATCCTTCCATTTGTCCGAGTGCTGAAGAGCGACAGTCGCGGCCTCCCCGCGCCACCATAGCTCAGAGGTTAGAGCACCTGGTCTCGTAAACAAGGGGTCGTATTTCCAATCTCGCTGGTGGCTTAATTATCTGTGTCTTCTACATGCCACAGAATTTGCTCCATGCTCGTTGATTGGGTGTGGGTTTATTCTTGTTAAGAATATGTATCCCGTGTCCTTTATAATCTTGGAAATCACAGGGTTCTTATATTTTTTGGCTTACTGAGCTCTTTCATTCGAAAAAATATTTTTCTCTCAACAGTCTCGAAGATATTGCAAAACCTGAACTGATTTCTGTATTCAACATTCGTTTTCTTTCCGGTCATTTGTCCGAAAGGTGAAGACTGACATTCGTAGTCTCATGGCGCCACCAAAGCTCAGAGGTTAGAGCACTGGTCTTGTAAACCAGGGGTCGCGAGTTCGAATCTCGTTGGTGGCTTATTTATCTGTGTCTTAAACATGCCACAACCTTTGCTTCATGCTCATTGGTTGGTTGTGAGTTTAATCTTGAAAAGATTATGTATCCCATGTCCTTTATATTCTTGGAAATGACAAGGTTATTACATTTTTTGGCTAACTGAGATCTTTCATTCGAAAAATATTTTTCTCTCAACAGTCTCGAAGATATTGCAAAACCTGAACTGATTTCTGTATTCAAACTTCCTTTTCTGTCCGGTCAGAAAGCTCAAGAGTGACTTTCGCGGTCTCCTCGCGCCACCATAGCTCAGAGGTTAGAGCACTGGTCTCGTAAACCAGGGGTCGCGAGTTCGAATCTCGCTGGTGGCTTATCTGTGTCTTATACATACTCATCCTCTGCTTCATGCTCATTTCCTTGGTTGTGAGTTTCTTGTTAAGATTATGTATACCATTATATATATATTCTCAGAAATCACTGCATTCTTACATTTTTTTTTTTTGGCTGCTGAGATCTTTCATTTCGAAAAAAAAAATGATTTTCTTTCAAGTCACGAAGAAATTGCAAAACCTGGTTTCTGTATTCAACATTCCTTTTCTGTCCAGTCAGAAAGCTCGAGTAGCTTTCTCAGTCTTCTCCCGCCACACCATAACTCAAGTTCGAGCACTGGTGTAACCGAAATTCTTGAGTTCGAATCTCGCTGGTGGCTTGTTTAACTTTAATGTATATACATGCCACATCCTTTGCTTCATGCTCATTGGCAGTTGTGGGTTTCATCGTGTTCAGATTATGTTTTGCGGTGTCATATATATTCTCAGGAAATCACAGCGTTCTTCACATATTTTGGCTAGCGAGATCTTTCCATTCAAGCACTGTTCAGTCTAGAAGAAATTGCACAAAACCTGAACAGATTTCTGCTTCAACATTCGTTTTTCTGTCAGTCATTTGTCAAAGCTGAAGAATGACATTCGCAGCCTCACAGCGCCTCCATAGTTCAGAGGTTAGAGCACAGGTGTAAACCCAAGGGTTGCGAATTCAGATCCTTGGTAGCTTATTTATCTGTGTCTTATACATGCCACAACCTTTACTTCATGCTCATTGATTGGTTGTAGGTTTTAATCTTGTTAAGATTATGCTGCTTACAGTATCATATATATTCACCGAAGTGACAGCGTTCTTACATTTTTGGCTAACTGAGATCTTTCATTCAGAAAAATATTTTTTCATTCAACTGTCTGAAAGTGCAAAACGAAACAAAATTTCTGTATTCAACATTCATCTTCTGTCAGTCATTTGTCCGAAAGCTGAAGGGCAAGCATTCGCAGCCTCGCTACCATAGCTCAGAGGTTAGAGCACTGGTCTCGTAAACCAAGAAGTCGCGAGTTCGAATCTCTTTAGTGGCTTATTTGTCTTAAACATGACACAACCCTTTGGCTATGCTACGTTGGTTGGCCAATGAGTTAATCTTGTTAAGATTATGTATACAGTGTCATATATATTCTCGGAAATCACAGCGTTCTTGTTTTTGGCCTAGCAGAATCTTTCATTCGAAAAATATTTTCTTTCTTGTAGTCACAGAAGAAATTGCAAAACCTGAACTTATTTCTGTATTCAACATTCCTTTTCTGTCAGAAAAGCTCAAGAGTGACTTTCTCGGTCTTCTCCCGCCACCATGGCTCAGAGTTAGAGTACTGGTCTCGTTAACCAGGGGTCGCAGACTCCTTTGGTGGCTTGTTTAACTAATGTCTTATACATGCCACATCCTTTAGCTTCATAGCATTGCTTGGTGTGGGTTTCATCGTGTTCAGATTATGTTTACAGTGTCATATATATTCTCGGAAATCCCAGTTCTTACGCTTTGGCTAGCTGGATGCTGTTCGAAAAATATTTTTCATTCCAACAGTCTGAAAAGTGCAAAACCTGAACAGATTTCTGTATTCAACATTCGTTTTCTGTCCAGTGTTTGTCCAGCTGAAGAATGACATTCGCAGCCTCGGCACTCTGTAGCTCAGGGATTTAGAGCACAGGTCTCGTAAACCAGGATTTACGAGTTCCATCTCGCCTGGTGGTTATTTATCCTGTGTCTTATACATGCCACAACCTTTGCTTCATGCTCATTGATTGATTTGTGGGTTTAATCTTGTTAAGATTATGTATGCTGCGTGTCATATATATTCTCCGGAAATGACAGCGTTCTTACATTTTTTATTTGTAAATCTTTCATTCCGAAAAAATATTTTTCGATCTAGAAGAAATTGCAAAACCCTGAACAAATTTTCTGTATTCAACATTCAATTTCTGTCAGTCATTTTGTCCGAAAGCTGAGAGAATGACATTCGCAGCCTCACGCGGCGCCACCGCCAAAACTCAGAGGTTAGAGCACTGGTCATAATAAACCAGGGGTCGCGGGGTTCGAATCTCGCTGGTAACTGACCCAGCTTTAATGTCTTATACATGCCATCCTTTGCTTCATGCTCATTTGCTTGGTTGTAGGTTTCATCGTGTTCAGATTATGTTTTACAGTGTCATATATATTCTCAAAATCACAGCGTTCTTACTTTTTTTGGCTAGCTGAGGTCTTTCATTCGAAAAATATTTTTCATTCAAGCAGTCTCTCGAAGAATTGCAAAACCTGAACAGATTTCTGTATTCAACATTCGTTTTTCTGTCAGTCATTTTTGTCCAGCTGAAGAATGACATTCTAACGGCCTCACGGCGCCTCCATAGCTCAGAGGTTAGAGCACGGGTCTCGTATATACCGGGGTTGCAGATTTCGAATCTCGCTGGTGGCTTATTTATCTGTGTCTTATACATGCCGCAACCTTTGGCTAACATGTTAGTTGGTTGTGGGTTTAATCTTGTTAAGATTAATAAACCGTGTCATATATTCTCCGTGAAGTGTTCACATTTTTGGCTAACAGGATCTTTCATTCGAAAAAGTATTTTTCATTCAACAGTCTAGAAGAAATTGCAAAACCTGAACGTTTCTGAATTCAGCATTCCTTTTTTACGGTCAGAAAGCTCAAGAGTGACTTTCTCGGTCTTCTCGCGCCACCATAGCTCAGAGGAGTTAGAGCATGGTCTCATTAACCAGGGGTGCAGTTCATCGCTGGTGGCTTGTTTAACTGTGTCTTATACATACTTACATCTTTTTACTTCATACTCATTGCTTGGTTGTGGAAGGTTTCATCGTGTTCAGATTATGTTTACAGTGTCATATATATTCTCAAATCACAGCGTTCTTACACTTTTGGCTAGCTGAGGTCTTTCATTCCGAAAAATATTCAACAGTCTAGAAGAAATTGCAAAGCCTGAACAGATTTCTGTATTCAACATTCGTTTCTGTCAGTCATTTGTAATAAGTTGAAGAATTTCATTCGTAGCCTGCACCACCATAGCTCAGAGGTTAGAGCACTGGTCTCGTAAACCAGGTCGCGAGTTCGAATCTCGCTGGTGAAGCTTGATACAGCTCTTATACATGCCACATCCTTTTTCTTCATGCTCATTGCTTGATTTATTGGGTTTCATATTGTTGAGATTATGTATACCGTGTCATATATTCTCAGAGTACAGCGTTCTTGCATTTTTGGCTAGCTTCAAGATCTTTTCATTCCAGAAAAAATATTTTTCTTTCAACGATCTCGAAGAAATTTCCAAAACCTGTTTCTGTTTCATCATTCCTTTCTGTCGGGTCAAGAAAGCTCAAGAGTGACTTTCGCGGTCTCCTCGCGCCACTATAGCTCAGAGACTAGGCACTGGTCTCATAAACCAGAGTCGCGAGTTCGAATCTCACTGGTGGCTTATTTATCTGTATCTTATACATACACAACTCTGCTTCATGCTCATTCCTTGGTTGCCGGGATTAATCTTGTTATATGTATACCGTATCATATATAATCTCGGAAATCACAGCGTTCTTACATTTTTTCTTTGATCTTTTCATTCGAAAAAATATTTTCTTTCAACAGTCTAGAAGAATTGCAAAACCTGAACAAGATTTCTGTATTCAGCATTCATTTTATGTCCAGTCATTTTGTCGAAATCTGAGAGGCCAATTCGCGGCCTCCGGCGCCACCATAGCTCAAGGGTAGAAGGACTGGTCTCGTAAACCAGGGTCGCGAGTTCGAATCTCCTTTGGTGGCTTAACTATGTCTTACATGCCACATCCTTTGCTTCATGCTCATTGCTTGTTAAGGTTTCATCGTGTTCAGATTATGTTCAGTGTCATATATATTCTCGAAATCCACAGCGTTCTTACACTTTTGGCTAGCTAGAGATCTTTCATTCGAAAAAATATTTTCTTTCAACAGTCACGAAATTGCAAAGCCTGAACTTTATTTCTGTATTCAACATTCCTTTTCTGTCGGTCAGAAAGCTCGTGACTTTTCTCGTCTTCTCCGCCACCATAGCTCAGAGGTTAGGCACTGGTCTCGTTAACCAGGGTCGCGAGTTCGAATCTCGCTGGTGGCTTGTTAACTGTGTCTTATACGTACCACATCCTTTGCTTCATGCTCATTGCTTGGTTGGTTTCATCGTGTTCAGATTATGTTTACAGTGTCGCCATATTCTCACAGCGTTCTTACACTTTTTTGGCTAGCTGAATCTTTCGAGCTCGAAAAATACTTTTCATTCAACGGTGAAGAAATTGCAAAGCCTGAACAGATTTCTGCTTCAGCATTCGTTTTCTGTCCAGTCATTTGTCGAAAGCTGAAGAATGACATTCCGCAGCCTCACGGCGCCTCCATAGCTCAGGAGGTTAGAGCACTGGTCTCTCATCAAACCAGAGTCCTTGAGTTCAGATCTCGCTGGTGGCTTATTTATCTGTGTGTAAACATGACACAACCTTTGCTTCATGCTGGTGGTTGGCTGTGGGTTAATCTTGTTAAGATTATATACAGTGTCGCATATATTCTCAATCTGGCGTTCTTACATTTTTGTGCTTCAGAGATCTCATTCGAAAATATTTTCTTTTCAACAGTCACGAAGAATTGCAAAGACTTATTTCTGTATTCAACATTCCTTTTCTGTCCGGTCAGACAGCTCAAGAGTGACTTTTCTCGGTCTTCTCCCGCCACCATAGCTCAGAGGTTAGGCACTGGTCTCGTTAACCAGGGGTCGCAGTTCAGATCTCGCTGGTAAACGTTGTATGTCTTATACATTGCCACATCCTTTGCTTCTGCTCATTGCTTGGTTGTGGGTTCATCGTATTTCAGATTGTATTTACAGTGTCATATATATTCTCCGGAAATCACAGCGTTCTTACACTTTTGGCTAGCTAGAGATCTTTCATTCGAAAAAATATTTTTCATTCAACAGTCTAGAAGAAATTGCAAAGCCACCAGACAGATTTCCTTATTCCAGCATTCGTTTTCTGTCCAGTCATTTGAAAGCTGATGACATTCGCAGCCTCACGGCGCCTCCATAGCTCAGAGGTTGAGGCACAGGTCTCGTAAACCAGGGTTGCGAGTTCGAATCTCGCTAATTGGTTTATTTATCTGTGTCTTATACATACAACCTTTGCTTCATGCTCATTGATTGGTTGTGGGTTTTAATCTTCAATTAAGATTATGTATACCGTGTCATATATAAAGAATGACGAAATTCACCCATTTTGGCTAGCTGAAATCTTTCATTCAGAAAAATATTTTTCGTCAACGATCTAGAAGAAACCTGAACAATTTATAATTCAGCATTCTCGTTTTCTGTCAGTCATTTTGTCCAAAAGCGAGAATGACATTCACCAACCTCACACGGCATACCATAATCAGAGTTAGAGCACTGCGTCTCGTAAACCAGGGGTCGCCGAGTTCAGAATCGCTGGTGGCTTATTTAACTGTGTCTCCATACTTACATCCTTGAACTCGGTTGCGACTCTTTCATGGCGCTCAAACTCATGGCGATAATGCCATTTCAAGACTCGCGCCCGGTTTTCTGGAACTTCAGACTTGGCGTGGGCGACCTGGGCGTTTGCTCGGCTCGGTGGTAGCGGGCCAAACCATATAAACGACATCGCCGTAACGGTTTGCGTATAGTCGTTGGTGCTGCGGCTTTGTTTATGGTACTGGGTATCGACATAGCGATACGCCTCTGGCGTTGATTGGCGGCGTTGCGTTGAACTCTGCGGTGGCTGGCATGAACTCATCCATGGCGTTATGCCTTCAGCCTGCAGAACATCGCTAATTCTCTGGGACGCGGGCGCGAAAAAGCGCCTGCTGGCGTGAGCTCGTTACCGTTGCGGCTGTCTGGTGCTTTCACTTCTGTATGGCCGCTCGCGTGCTGGGAGCCTCGCCGGGGCGTCTCCGGCTGTCGCATAGGCGGTAAAGAATGCTGACTTTATCAAGGCGGCTTCAGAACAAGTGCCGCCTGGCGTTCGTGGCGGACCTCAGGATATGACTCGAACCGTTTTGGATGGCGCGATATCCGGCCTCGCCGTGCAGGCAGCGGCGCGAACCTCGTCATTTTGGGTACAACGGAACGAATACGGCTGAGCTGTCTTCAGAATGATGTTATATGTCGTGGTTTTCAATTCTCGCAGGAACGGCAGCTCTCAAGCCTCTCAGCAGGCGGCCTGCTCGGCAAACAACCCTTATTCGGC
>BGPR01012258.1:0-22879 GCA_013235015.1 Araneus ventricosus
TTTTACTTTTAAAAAATGAATCAAATCTTTAAATGTTTACCATTCAGATTTGTTCTTCGAATTATCTTTGCTTTCTTATGCTAAAAAATATAATTGAATTACAGGATTTCAAAATTTTCAGTGAGGTCACATTTTGTGTCTCAATTCATAGTTTAATAATCTTTGTTTTCAGAACATTTCATTTTCGATGATTAAATCATTTAGTTTTTTTCATTTATTAAATGTCTTCTTTATGAATGACCCTGTTTAGAATGCATTATTATTTAATGATCGAGATGCTTCATTGTTTTGTACAAATGATATCTAAATTTTATATCGAATTTCTGAATAATTCTTGTTTATGAAAACACCTATTAAAGTCACTAATGGACTTCTCCATAAATCTCATCTCACATATTAGTGTCATATTTGAGGGTAAATTCTAAATGTAAGGAGTCGAGTATTTCGATAAACTTCTTTATTTCTAAAAAATATTAATATTTTCCTTAAATTTTAAATAGTGATGCATATGCATGCATAATATCTTTCTTTAATAAAAGTTAGAACCAAGAAAGTGGGAAAAGTGAATTTATCGCCAAAGTATTTGATAGCGCGTTGTTAAAATTATAAGTTGCTGAAATAAAATGATCCTCTTTTTACATTTGTAACTCCAATTCGGAATACAAGAATGAATTTATCTTTCAACAGAGACAATTTCGAACATAAGATGTGCATTAATTGAAAAATAAAGACATATTTATTACGTTTTACTAAAAAAATTAATTTTTCACATGTATATCGACGGTCATCTCAGAAAGGCAACAACAAGAAATTTTATTTTTGGAAGAATTCGAACTATTACTTTTACAATAAAAAACCCACTTTTGCATCTTTCTGGTTTGACACTACTAACCCTCCGAGCGCCCAATTATTTTGATCATTTAACAGTCAGGTTAGAAAACTTAGCTTTTAAAGTAAATGAATTGATCTTTTTTGCATTTAATTATATCTCTGAAATCTTAAGAATACTGTATACATGACTTTTTAATAAAATGTACATATAAATACGAGCCGTCTGCTTTTGAACAGAACATTAAAAACGAAAAAAGACGTTTGTACCGCTAGGAGGATTAATTTTACACACTGTTTGGAGTTGTCACTGTTTTGTAATAGGTAAAGATAGCTTTCCGAGTTGTGCTATCAGTTTGAACTAGGTTGACAATATTAAGTTAACCAATGACAACTGACTTGTTGGATGATGGCCGTTTGTTCTTTAGTCGGTTTATTAAAGCTTTTCATCAGATTTCGATCAGATTTTCATGAGCATGCATTTTCAATAAATCTGGAAATGGATTATATTACAGGATTTGCTTTTAAAGAACTGGGCCAATGAATTAGCTATAAGTTTAGTTGCCATTTCAATTATGGATTTCCTGTACTTTATTGAGCCAAATAATATACGACTAGTCTGACAAGTGGCCGAATTTCTACTTGATAGTTCCAGAATTTTATCTGTTCCAATTAGTTGGCAGACTGAGAAAGAAAAATGTTCCAATGATTCTAAAGTCGAATATGATCCAGCACACACATTTCTTTCGGATGTGTGAGGGTTATGTTACGTCTATCAGCAAACTCATGTAGATTTTTAGATGACTAAATCCTTGAATATTGTACGATTACATATACCGACAGGTGAAAACTTGATTCATCGTTAAGCCAAGCGTTACCTAAATCCCAGGATAATTGCAAGCAAGATCTGGCGCTTGTTGGATCATCCCCACTCCATTCGACTTGGAATGCCCCATGGATTGATATATAAACGGTGACGGCATTTTCGGATTAGTTAGCGCCCCACTTTTAAACCATATTTGTGGTTGAATGGGGACTAACCGTGGTCAAATATCGACGTCTAGCGTGGCACTTCGTCTCTAAACTTCCATACCAGTTGGAGTTAGGATGTTTGTCTCCACACCTCTACCATTTGGACTGGTAGAAGTTGAGATGCTCATTCTAATATACCGCGGCCCATGGGTTGGCTAGAAAGGCATCGGCTGCAGCGTATTCACGGATAAATTTTGTTGCTAAATCTTACCGCGGGACAATTTTTATAGTAGAGAAATGAATATTCACTAGGTTTTCTTAATACTATTAGCTATTTCGCATTTAATTTTAAATGCATGGACTGATATCTAATCCTTAACTACGTGAATGACAATGCCTTGTGTTGGCTCTCTTATTGGCTGTCAGGAACGCCATGCGAGTAGGTCTCGTGATTGATTTCATTCTTTAATACATAACCATTCCTAAGCTATGCTTGGAAAATAAAGATTGTTTTCATATTTTTTCACTAATGAAAGGGTCACTAAATGAGTCAAGATGAGATTCGAAACACATGACCAGTCCTGTCCCGATATCTTATTGGAGTATCGGAGCAATTCTATGAAATTCGGAATGTGCGGCCACTATAACCCTCACTAAACCAAGTGACATTCAATCTCAGTTTTGCAATTATTCTATTCAAATTCTTCCTTCTACCGAACCATTGGCACACCATTCTATTCAGCAAGGTCTTCAGATTAGTATGTAACGACAAGTCGAGCTACCTCCGCTCTGACTAGGCATCCGAGATCAAATGACGAACGGTCGCCACGACATCAGTCGGAAACTGAGATCGAAGTCGTAATAGCCATCACGGGCCACGGTCCAACACTTCCCGAAGGCGGTACTTCCAGTCATCGGAGTGAAGGTAACTCAACCCCAAGCCATTATTGTATCCCCTAGAAGGAAGACTCCACTTACTTATCCGGCGGCTTCACATCCACGTAATCGTGGTTCAGATTAGTCTATAGCAGATCTTCCCAACCTGTGGTACCGTAGGACTAGTTGGGGGTACGTAAAATTAAAGTTGGTAATAGGGGAAACAGGAAAACATAAGGAATTTAAAAAGTTACAGAATTAACACATTGGCTGCCGCCGCCGCCGTTTGTCTCACGTCTGTGATTCACACCTACTATCTAATTAGATGACTCCTTTTCTGTTCTAGTTAGCAGATGGTATAGGAGGAGTTATATAATTAGATAGAAAGTCCGAATCTCTCTATCACACGGGACATGACAGCGAATGTGTTAACCACTTGAAAAGTTGATTGTTACAGATCAATGCGAAATTATTACAACTAGAGGTCACCCAGGGGTCGAAATTCGACCGTAATTCATTAAGTTTTTAAGTTTGAAAGTTATTGAGGTTCTTTTGTCAAAGAGTATACCTCTATAATCATTGCATATAATTTTTCTGAATTGTGTTCTATTACGTCAGCTGCGAGAGTGCACAAATACGTCATTATGCATTAATTTTCGAATTATTTGAAAAATACGAACGATAGGGGAAATGAGGTATAGCTTGGCTAAGTCATATTTAAAAAACAATAACGCGCTTTTTGACATTTCCTTTTTAGGTAGATTCCTTATAGGAACTTTACCTATTGCAATGATTCTCATGACACGACTTTCGGAAAATTTCTGCAGATCTTCACCGATCATGACCCCTAGAACCCAAAACCAGCCTTCGTTAAAAAGTTTATAAATATATATATATATATATATAACGCTTTTTCCCATGTTATCTTGTGAACACGATAACTGGAGTAATTTTGACGTAAATTTAACCATCTTGGGATATGTTGTAAGGATAGTGAAAATCTCGGTCGTGTTCGTAGATGGGCTATCCAGCTCAAAGGGGGTGGAAATGGTGAGGGTGGAAATTTTCATTTTCCCATAATTCCTTTACAAATGAAAATAGAAAGAAAATTCAAATGAGGCGAATTATTGCCTTATCATAACGAACAATTTTTGAATTTAAACTTTTTCGATAGCTACAATTGCTTAGAAGTTATGAGCTGAAAAGTGATTTTCCCACCCTTCCCCTCCTCTCCCCCTAACTTAAAGTACGTTTAAACCTAAGCATGTTACCCCTTGTTGGAAAGCTCTCGTCATTTGCAGTTTCTTCCACCCTCTTTCATTCTTGTAGCTCCAATACTTATGAAAATAGAGGGCAAAATGTTATTTTCCTTATTATTAGTAGTAAAGAAGTATATGCATAACGCTTTGGCCCGTGTTATTTTGTAAACACGATAACTAGAGTAATTTTGATTAGATTTTAACTGGCGACGGATATGTTGTAAGGACGGTAAAAATCTCGGCCGAGTTCACAGATGGACTAACCAGCTCAAAGGGGATGGAAATGGTGGGGGGACTGAAAATTTCATATTCCCATAATTCCCTTACGATTCAAGATAGAAAAAAATTCAAATTAGGCGAATTATTGCCTTATCACAACAAACAATTTTTGTATTGAAACTTTTTGATAGCCACAATTTCTTAGAAGTTATGAGCTAAAAAGCCATTTTCAATCCCCTCCTCAACTTATCATTTCCCCATAGCGTTGTTACGACTAAAGATAGAAAAATCTTCAATTAAGCAAATTATCACCTTATGATAACGAACAACTTTTATACTAAAAGTTTTTTGTCTGTAAGAATTACTTAGAAGTTATGAGCTCCCATCAACCGCATTCACTTTCACTTTTTATACGGTATAATATATAATTAATTTATGACTAATTAATTTATAGTTAATATCTTTGTTAAATTTTGTTAATTATAACTGTTAATTAATATACCTGGCTTTGCTCCAGATTAAAATGTTTTCGTGTTTAATATTTTCAATGTAAAAGTTACTATTGTATAAATATTATAATACGCAAATTCCTTTTCTGATCTAAAATGCTTTCAATTAAAATGAGAATATCAATTGAACCAGATGATTTTTAAAAACATCCGTTTTCTTCATACGTTATTATTTGTTATATAGGTACTTCAAATTTTGTTAACAATTACTAAAGTCAATGGAAGGTTTTAATGAATATTTTGAAACAATTAAATTAACTATTTAATCATTCATTAATTTAAAGCGTGAAAATAAATCAATAGCTGGTCCCGATATAAATTGTTAAATTGTCTACTTTTAAAATTTTCTTTTAGCATTCTTCCTTCTGGAAACAGTTCTTCGTATTATTTTTGATCAACAAGAGTATTGTTACGAATTCAGTTTAAAATTAATTTTAAAAAAATATTAAAATGAGAGAAACAAATTTATGGAAATGAAAGACATCGCGGAAAAACGCATTGCTTAATTTTTAATTAAGTGAAATTTTAAGCATCTTTTAGGCTTTGAAAAGTTGAAGGTGACCTTTCTCTTTTCTTAAATAAAAAGTTTGATTGAAATCAGTCCAATGGTTTAGGAGGAGATGTGGAACATACATACATTGCCACAGTGACTTTTATTTAAATTAATATGATTATTAGATAATTATAAGATAAAGATTACTGGCATATAATATGAGCCATGAAAAAGGTTTTAGTGAAGTTTTGTAACAATTAATTTTTAACTTTAATTAAGTAAATAGTTAATTTTAATTAATCAAATAATTTTGATAGTTAATTTGATAATAGGTGTTTTGACAGAATACTTTAATTTGATATTTAACTAAACATGGCGGGACCATGATTTGTTTAATAAAATCAATATAAAGTAGCCAAAAACGATAGATATTTAAATAAGAGTTTCCTTTATCCTTTTTACTATTGAAAAATATCTCCTTAACTTTAAAATTGTTTGGGATTTTCTGCCTGAGTATTTGGTTTTAACCGTCGATGGAGATTTAAATTTACTGTTCAAATGGCTGCATTCATATCCTATGCTTTAAAAACACGTATTAAATCTGCCACACACAATGTTTAATAATTTTATTCTCTTATATGTTAAGAATTTAGTGACTATTATCTCTGTAACCAGGGAGTTCTCTAAATGAGCCCATTTTAGTAGTATTTAAGTGTTTCCATGTCATGTGATTTTACCATATGACAAAGTAATGTTGGCACAATTATATTGTAATCTAAATTAAATAAATTAATTTTTAAATCTAGAGTCTTTCTTCATTCGTACCAAGAGTCAATTTCTTGTTACTGTTTCAGATAGGCTGGCTTAATGTTATCTAGGAGATATTTGCACTGCTGAGATGTTTATTTCTTTATGACTCCTACCTGTTGAATGATCATGTGTTGAGATATAAAAAAATTGACCAATGTACTGACCAATAAATCTATCATAACTTTTTGGAATGAAAAATGGAATGATAAAACCTTGATATAGCAAAAAATTAAATGACATGAGAACAGAATCACAGCGTAAATATTGCAATGTGTAGAAACAATAAAGTCATTGGCTATGTCTGTATTGATCAATATGTAATATTTCATGACTTTTGTAACATTAACGTAAAGGAATCTACCTTTGCCTTCAAGCTTGCCGAAAAAGGATTTTTTTTATTGCTATACTGGCCAGGTTTCGCCAAGGCTACGCAGTTAATTTGCCTATCTTTTTCAAATTATATAAAATTTAAATAAAAAATTAATACAAAAATGAAAAATGAAATAAAGTATACGTGGTTCGTATTTTTAATATATATTTTTATTGAAACAAAAAAAAAAAACTTGAGGTTAAAAAAAATAAATGTTGTCCGACTGTTCACCACAGACTTTTATGTGTTTGACATTCAGTATGAACGTAAACAATGAAGGTTTTATTTTATTTTATTTAATGTATTAGTAATACATACTACATATAAATTCCTTAGAGACAATCTCTACTCTGTGCGACTGTTTGACCACAGACTAATATGCGTTTGACATTGACAGGTTTAAATCATCCGCATTTTGTATTTCCCTCCGAAGAGTTTTTAAAATAAATAATCTAAATAAACTCTCTCTTGGAGTGGATTTCACAGCGGGGGGATTAAATCAATTACAAATCATCCACTCCGCATTCACTAAAATTCACTCTGCTAATTTTTTACAGTGTATGAACGTAAACAATGAAAGTTTTATTTTATTTAATTTAATGTATTTGTAACACATATTATACATAAATTTTATCTTTCTGCACTCCTTCTCCATATGAACTTTAACCATGCCAAATCTCACACTCCTCCGTGCGCGCTATGTGCTTAAAAAGGGGTACAAAGTTTTTTCTGCACGTATTAATATATAGATACTGATTTCATTTGCTTTGGCGTTGAACTAATACTATTGTAAAAATACAATAAAAGGGAAAATAAGAATTAACTCTATTGATACGGGAACGTCCCAAACGTCTTTATAAGCAAAACACGGCGGCCTTCCGAAACATCCGAATATCAATGTGAAGTTTCCATCCGCTGTCGTTAAGTGTGATTGATTTCGCACCGGCGGCGCACGCTTTCTTCGTTAGAATGGCTCTCCCAGACGGGTTTGGGGAATAGGAGGGGTTTTCTTAGAATTTCGAGAGTGCCAGCTGCCATTCCGGTTTTTGAAGGGGGAAGTGAATTTTGGATATCTTTGAAAGAGGAACTGGGACGTTACCGGATTTTGAGGTCCCTGTATTCTAATAGTCTTAGGAATCAGAGGATTAAGTCCAGCAAATGTTATTAATTCGAGACATTTAATTCTTAAGCTAAACTAAGCCCTTAACATTATTGGTAAAAACTTCTTTGCAAAGACGGATGGTTGAAGGGGGGATACATTAGTAGGGGGTACTCGAAAATATAAAGACTAATCAAGGGGTACGCGAGGGAATAAAGGTTGGGAACCCCTGGTCTATAGTAATTTTTGTCGGTTCTGTACATCACATTCGGGAATTTTTAGTGAATCCATTGGGCCCAGTTTACTAAGAATCATCTGTACTAACTAAACTTATAAACATGGATATTTGAGTGCATCTCTTCTTTTCCTAAATTTGTTTAAAAGCTATTGCTTTGTAGAATTTAAACGCGAGACTTTAATAACCTATACAAAGCATTAAACTTTTTAACGTAGGACTACGTTCCTAACATTGGGGTCTCGGGAAGAAATTTGATTCACACGCCAAAATGCCAGAAAAAAAGATGTATGGGAGATCCTCTATGTCTCGGTAACTATGTATGTTGAAAATATAACTAATGGCTTATTTTAGAGATAAAGGGTAACAACAGAAGTTACCAAAAAAATTGAAAATTGGAATTATAGCTCAGCGACTACTGAGTAGCAAAGTTGGGCAAAAATACGCATGAATTGGTGATGCGATCCTCTATATCTCGGTAACTACATATGTTAAAAACATAACTAATGTCTTATTTTAGAGATAAAGGGTAACAACAGAAGTTACAAAAAAAATTGAAACTCGGAAAAGAGTCACGCGAGTAGAGTCCTACGTATTTAACATCAGCGGCTGTTTGAAAAAGACAGCCTCCCGTCATTTTTTGCTTATAAACATGTTAACAGACATCCATTTTGAAAAATTATCTAACAGACTTCATTTATCAGCGCAAAAACATGAATCACACATTTGTGTTTGTAAGCCTATCTGAAAATTTCTGGTTCACGAAATTTTCATCATTTGGAAGGAAGCCATGTCGTGATTCTGAACTGGTCAGCATTTATTTGATAATAGTAGAACCAAACGTAGCACTGTATGTAAACTATATGATCAAAAGCATCCGGACACTTTCAGATTCACACATTTTTTCGGATTTTTCTAGAAAGGATAAAATAACTGCACTGGTGCTTCGAATATGCGATGAATAGGCTTGAACTAATATTTTACAGTGAAGATTCGGTTGCAAGGACAATTAAGGGACCGAACAGAAATTTATGAAGACGAAAAGGGATTTCAGCTCACCCCTTTTCACAGAAAGCTGATAATAATTTGCAAATTTTATCAATCCCTTGCTTAATATGCTCATTGGTTGCATAATTTTCGTATAGAAAACTCGGATACTCCGAAGATATAAAGGTTTTCTTAAAACATCCCAAATATTTAATATGTTTTTTACTTATAAAATGCAGAGTTTTCAATCAAATTTTATGAAACTTACAGAATACTCGATAATATGTTAGAGCATTATTTTAAAATTTGAAGTAAATACTTTCAATATTAGAGAAAATATGAGTATTTGTAGTAAATAATTTTTTACATCATATGTGCGAGACGTAGAGTAATTTTTCTGTCATAACTTCAAAGTCAGATATAGAGGGCAACTTATATAAAAATTCCAGTTGAATACCTTTAAGATTTAGAAAGATATCAGAATTGTAGTGATCAGGATTTCTGCTTCTTTCTAAGAAAAATAAAATGATTCAGGTTTTTACACAAACTGATATTTTTAAAACTTCTATTCTGTTACAAACAGTAAGTATGTAATTTTACTACTGATATAAAAAACATATTCCATCTCTTATTCTTCATATTATTTAGAAAAACGTGTCTTTTTTACATTAGAAACTATTATAAAAACTAAAATTTTCATACACACGCAAAATAATTAACTATAAATAAGCATATACTTGATATCTGAATTTATCTGCTGAATCAGAATTGCATTTGCGAGGTCAATGGGTAGAGATATAACAGGCGAAATGTCGATTTTGAAACATTTTAAATAACATGAGGCATGAGAAAAAGAGGTCATAGATTGACGATACAACTTCCTCTGATCTAATGCTGACACTCTCAAATTCCAAAATTTTTCATCCATGGCAAATCATCTTGAGCATTCTTTTACAGATAATTTTGGACAAGAAAAAACTTGCATATTTCATGGAATAAATTGCTGTCACTGTCCTTCGAATTTCGTTACTTAAATTTCGCTTTTTTATTGCAATCCAATTTAATCGTCAAGGTTTGAGTCATCTGCTTTCACCTTTGCGCTATGAAAATTTATATCAGGAAATGTTTCCTATGAAAATTACCATCTATATTTCTATGAAAATTGCCATCTGTATTATTACCATCTATATTTCTATGAAAATTGCCATCTATATTATTACCATCTATATTTCTATGAAAATTGCCATCTGTATTATTACCATCTATATTACCATCTATATTATTACCATCTATATTTCTATGAAAATTACCATCTATATTTCTATGAAAATGATCATATATTATTTCTATGAAAATTACCATCTATATTTCTATGAAAACTGCCATCTATATTTCTATGAAAATTGCCATCTATATTTCTATTTCTATGCAAATTTCTGTATTTTCCGGTTTCGGACAACTGACTTAATAAGTAGTTGAGTTTTTAGCTATAATAACTTCGCGTTTTGAAACAAAATGTTGGCTATCTTTGAACGGACTGATCAATGTTGGCGATGACCATCCATTTTTAAGGCTGTTCGGAATGCTTTAATTTTACTTAAATTAATAGTTTTTTCAAAAGAGTTTAAAAAGCTTTTAATTTATCTTTATTAATGTTTAACAATATTTTTGGTGTAGTTTTATTCGTTGTAACTGTTTAAATATAAGCTTTTTTTTCTTCTGGTTAATTAGTTATATTTTTTCTTCATAAATGGAGCTAGGTTTGCTAGCCTCCAGAACTTTTACTCTCATTGTTCTTGTGTGTTTTTAGTTAGCATCTCTTTTCTTGATTCTACTTTCGGCAGAGAGGATAAATTATTTTACATTCTCTAGTATCTTTTGGATTTTCCATTAAGGATTTTATTTGCTTCTTCGTTTTTTCCATAAGGAAATGTTTCTTATATTGCGGTTGGACAGAATTACTTTTGATTTATAATCTTACCCTTGACAGAAAATGTTTCCCATTTTAAAACTTCTATGGCGAGTGGGTTTTGAAAAAGTTCGTCATTCGAGTTCTCATCCATTCCTTCCATTTTGACTATTTTTCTTTTACTTTCTAAATTCTATTTTATGTGTTTTAATTATTAATCATTGCAATATTTTGTTGATGCAATCACTAGATGCCGCTGGGTTGAGCGCGCAAAAAGGTGTATTGCTATTGCTATTGCTTAATTCTTTTGTTTCTTATTTATACTTTTTTCTTTTTTAACTTTTTTAATTTTTGCTTTGTTTTTCGATTATTTGTATCTGTATTTTATTAGAAATAGCTGCATATGCACCATTCTATATAATGCAAAGAGTTTTAGTTAATTTTGGCTAATTAAATTAATTAATTTAAATTTAATATCTTATTTTTAATTTTATTTATTTAATTTTATTAAGTTAGATTAACGACCCTTTTGCTATTTTCGAACGGTCTTTGTCATTTTGAACCAGGTTAGATGACACGTGAGCCGGTACTCCCTCTTCCCACTGGTACTCGTACTTCTGCACCATACCACCAGGAGGACAGCTGATCGATCCCAGTGGATTTATGTACATTAAGAACCTTTACAGTCGCGGGGGGGGGGGGAGTATCCACCAAGCATTATTCCGCCGCTAATCATTGCTTCTTAAAACTAAAGATACCGTTTTACAGGGAATAGCGCATACTAAAATATTCTAAGGTTGAAATTCTCTTAAGGGGTCATCTATATATTAAAAATGGCTCTAATTTCAAAACTATCAATGGCAACACCCTTTTTTGATGCCATAAATAAATTTCTTACGAAAAAATACCTCAGGATATTAATTTTGGTTAATATATCATTAATAGATTGGAAGGTATTTGACATTCTGTGTTCTCGACATAAAAGGGGTCGCCTCCGCATTTACTTACTAAAGTTCTTTGCTTGCATTTAAATGTCGGTAATACCATTCTAACTTATTTCGCACTTTCAATGTTTTTTCCAAAGTAATGATCTACATTTTACAATCGGTAAAACTTGATGAGTAAAAAGATGAATCGATTAATATTACACCACTTGAATTTACAAAGTTTTAATAATATATATAAATAGTTAAAAATTTTATATATTTAAGTATAAAAATTAAAGTGGTGTAATGATTATATTTAATAATGAAAACGTTTTCGAAATATAAGACGCCCCTTAGTGCATCGTTTTACAGCGAAAATTAAAAATTTAATGCAACTTCAAAATTCTCCTACGAATATGCTGAAATTTTGCGTAGGCTTATCAAATGGCCATCTGCTTCGATTACTGTTACAATTTATAAGTGTTGCTATTCAGAAATTTTTTAACATCAATTTTGATAAAATATTTCATGTACTCAAAATTATTTTAAAATGAAAAGTAAAAGTAAAATGTGCAGAATAATTCATACTACTACATAAAAAATTATAGGTAAATATTACCAGGTAACATTATTTCTCAAGATATCAATAAAAATTCAAAATTTTACTTTAACATTAGAAACTCAAAATTTCATTTGCTTATAATTCCGAAACCAAAACTGCTGAGATGATGAAACTTGGTATTCCAGCAAATTTTTTTATATAGATTCGAAATATTTTAAGAAAAATCTGTGTTTCTATTGGTAATTTTGAAGTTATTGCAATTATAAATATGTAGACGACCACTTTTGAACTTTTTAGACATGGAATCTATTAGTAGACGTTATTTACTGAAAGTTGGTACCTTTTGTTTTAAGATAAAATTATTAGCGGCGGAATAATGCTGGGTGGATCCTTTTTTCCCCGCGACTGTACAAAGCTGATCTCTGGACCCGAATCTTCAACCCGAGATCGAAACTCGACCATAAGGCTATCGCGGCTCAATTTGGTGAATAAATCAGTGGTTCGTAACATTTCGGATCAAACTTTACATGTTTATTTACTGGTACCCAAATTTCACAGACGAGACGCGAAGGTCTAACGGATTCGGAACCGGAAAGTGGATGAAGGAATTGATCCTCTGATGTGATGATCTGTGGATTAACCACAGATGCACTCTACTGGTTAAAAGTCAAAACAAGCCGTCCATAACCATGACGCTGGCTTTTGATAATCCGAGAAACTGCTGGCTTCTCCAGCATTGCCAATATCCTCCCGAAGTTTATGACAAATGCAACAGCATTCTGTACCTCATAGGCAAACTAACTGAAGTACTATTTTACTGATTTTGATGGGGGTTTTATTGCCGCATTTGCTTTATTCCGAGAACCTCTTCGGTCGGATGGGCAAAATGTCGTAACTGATAACAGTCACCAAAGATAACTGCCCTCAAATATTAACAATAATAATACAGGGTAACATTTATTGATCTATATGAAATAAAAAATAAAATTTTCAAAAACTATGAGTTCAAAAATTTTATTCAAATTTTAAAAGCAACTACAGATATTCGGATTTAGTTTACGACATGTTCGATATCCTTGCCATCAATGGCTGTGACGTGGCGCAGACGAAGAGCAAAATTCTGCAAAAATCGCTGAAGTGTCGAGACATCGACACTACCAGTTCTCTCGAACTTTTCAATCACATTTTTGATTGCTATAACACTTGGACCGGTTGTCTTCAGCTTGTACTCGGTCGCAAATTTCCTTAGAGCCGCAATCGGGCTATTATTGCTCGAATAGTAGGCCTTGATGATCGATATACTCTCAGAAACGTTGTATTTCGACATTTTCAATGAAAAATGAACAACAATAAGAGTGCGCATGCTCAAAAAAAATCCCAACATGCCCTGCATTCAACCGCCAAGTTTTAACTGCATCTCGCCAACGAACGGTTCAAAAGTTATCGAGGTTTCTTATCATATAGCTCGATAATTGTCACCTGTAATTGCTTATTGCAACGCATTTCTCGCTGGAACGTGTTTGTACTCTCCTGCAAATTGTTAAAATTGCAACTTAAATAGTTTACCTCCGACGTAAAGAAATATTCTTCAAATAGCAACTTCTCAGTGCTTTTTCTAGATTTCTGTATGTCTAGTGACTTTCAAATACACAGATGAGGAATGTTAAACAAACAGCCATAAAAAGATGCGTTGTATTATTTCTAAAAAAGGGAAATTCAATAAAATGGAGATGGTTGGTAGCTCAAGGCTATCACTTTTTTATTGAAATTTGCTTTCGCTTCACAGAAATATGCAGATTTTTGAAAATATTTTTTCGGTACGTATTCCAAAGGAGTGCCAGTGGGGACTCCAAATTCTAATTTTTAGAGACTGTTCGCGGTTGTTTGTTAAAATATTTTGTCTCTGGGAGGTGGAACATGATGTTGAGAAGTCATATGGGGGATGAAACTGTGCCTGATAAGGAGAATGAAAGCGATAGCTCAAAAAACACAATAAGCTAGGAAAATGAAATTTGATATATGGATTTAACATCAAAATTGTAGATATTTATCAAATTTTGTACTCAATCAAAATCGTTCAATCGGGAATTGGTGCAAATGGCGTACTTGATTTTCTTCATTCTACCATGAAGCTTAACACAAAAGGCACCATATTGGACAAATATAACGGAAAGTTGAGGAGAGAACTCTCCGTCTGGTATAATGCTAATTTATTACTCTGTATTTCTTTAGTGTTTTTTGAAAGAAAAATATTGAAAAGGAAATAAATCGTAAGAAAATTCGAACGATATTATCCGACGTGTCACTGAGCCACAGAGACTTGATAACAAAATCTCAGTTTCAGAACCGAAGGTTAGCCGGGTTCAGTATCTGATTCCATCAAAGGCTGCCCTGTCTGTGGATATGATTGTACTTAACCATCAAAAGCCCGATTTTTAAAAAATTTATTCAAAAATGTTTTTGACCTTCATTTATTGAATAAAACATGGGGAAAATACTTTAAAAATCCTATTATGTTTTAAATATGGTTTACGGCTGAAAAACAGTTTGTTACCAACTGAAAACACTGGGTTTATCTCAGAAAAGAAATTTCCTTGATAAAATTCTATATTATTAATCACAGATGAATTTTGATAAATAATAATAAGAATAAGGAATTTCCTTCAATATTGTTGAATAAAATATGGAATTCTCAAGCGTACAAACGAAGCAAAAAGAATGCAGCCTCAAGTGAAAAGCGTCAATTTATTTTCATTTTTTATCAGTACTCAGGCTGCCATCTATATGCTATAAATTGATTTAATAAAATTTTTAATATGTCTGCAATTGGCACCAAAAGGCATCAGAGCTGCAGTCTTATTCTCAGTATTTTAGAAGACAAAACTGGGTATGTTGCTTAAAAGCAACACTGGGAATTTTAGGGTTAAGATACATCGGTGTCCAGTGGCGTAACAAGGTCTGGTGGCACCCGGTGTGGAGTTTAAACTTGTCACCCCATGTCCACCAAAATATAAAATGAAATTTATTGAGAAAGCAATTTTTTTTATTCAGTTTGTTAAGTAAAGAGGACATAATGTTAATTATTTAGTAAACAATTTTTAAGAATAACAAAAACTAAAATGCCTTTTTATTAAAAAGCCTGTTTTATGTACAATATAAGAATTTTTTTTCATAGTGATCTTACCTAGTCCATTTATTATTATTATAATCCAATTTAATGAAAGCTCAGTTGTTTATAAGTCTCGTTCTCTAGGTTCTAATCCAACAAACTGTACTTTAAAGTGATACTTTGAATCTCTTCTTTCTAACTTTTTGTTCTGCAAATTTTGAAATTGCGTCATCAAAAGCTTTACCTCCAGCTACACTATTTTCGATTGAAAAAATGGCTAAGCTAGAGAGTCGTGCTTGGTTCATAGTGGATCTGAGATCATTCTTAATTAATTTGAATTTCGAAAAACTCCTCTCACATGATGCAACAGAAACACATAAAGTTAACAAAAATCTTAATGTTAAAATGAGATCGGGAACAGAGTCGAAGAGTTCATATTCAACCGCAAACTCTAAGAATCTTCAGGAAGTCCAACCAAGAGACTCTTCTTTTGGAACTCTGGCGATTTTTAGAAATTTTCTGAGGCGTGGAATTTCTATAAGGATACCATCTGCAGAAGGCTCATTGTAATTTTCAACCAACCTTCGTACAAACTTGGGAAGTTCAGTTTCCGAGGTTTCGATCAGATTGTTGGGCTCTAAGACTGCAAACCGATCTGATATACATTCCACGCCTTCGCAAAGTGTATCGATTTCTTGTTGAAACCTGTCAAAGCACTCTAACATAGACATTTTCAGTTCTTGGTCCAAAGTCAGCGGCTCATTTGCAGCCTTCTATCCGGGCATAATTTTCTTCCTCCTGGCAGTTCTTTTTACTACAGGAATGCCCATCTCTTCGAATGTGTCTTTTGCAAATTGCAGTGCTTCATCAACAAGCTAATTTATTTTGTCTTTTAAAAAGACCTTTAGTCTTCTCATCTTGATAACAGACTTCTCGAAGCTTATTCTAAGAATCTGCAAATATTATTGAACGTGGTTGACTTCTTTTAAGACATTATTCCATAAACACAAAAAACACAGAAACGAGAAATCACACATAGCAGGCAACAGAGTTTGAGCTGCTTCTCTGGTTTCTATCGAAAGAAAATATCATATTGTTGCACAGAACGACTTGGGGCGATGATATTTGTGGCAGAGATGAGACAGTGAGTCACATGACCGGTTGGTTGCTTGTTTACTTCAGTACCAGCACAGTTCAAAAGAAATGAGACAGAACATCCCCTCCCACCCGCATCACACACTAATACTAAATCATTACAGCATCACATCGTTCACCCACGATTTGCTGCAATTAGCGTTTGTTAAAGCCCATGTAAATTATCTGACATGTTATTTTATGTAACAAAAAGGCGCATTAATACAAAACCGGCAATTTGTTGTCACCCCCTGAAGAGCTGGTACCCGGTGCTGGCCGCACCCATCGCACCTGCCATCCTACGACACTACGTCGAACTTTCTCCCGCCGGTGTAATGTAGAAGTTTAGAATTAGGAGTGTCGAGTCAGATGTCGTCCTCGTCATCTGACCAGGATTCACGTCCAAAACCAGCTCCTGTGTAGCGGAGCATTCATCTTAATTTTACGACGCAAAGCCAAATTAAGCGATAACATTGCAATTGTGATAAATCATTGTTTTAATACTTCACATCAAACAGATGGAGAATTTCTACTATGCCGTTGTCAATCGAAACGAATGGAAACTTAGAAAATATTCTGCTGTACATATCTCAATGATTGGGACAAACACTAAACTATTAAAAATAGTGTTAACGTTTTTTTCTCACAATATTCATTGTGGTTTCCTTATACCGTTGTTTTACAATGCTTCACGCTTTTACGATTTCACTTTAATCTCCAGATTTTTGATTAGAAAATTATTTTCTACTTTTTAGAATATCAATGAAAGCGAAGCTTTTAAAAATATATTTTATAATCTTTTATTGTTTAGTATTTAATATATTTCATGATTAATTAGTGTGTTAGTGTTAACCACTTTTTTCTCAAATTTATCACCACATGGAATCTTTCAGATGGAATTAAAATTAATAATTAAGCTCTGAAATATTAAAATATTGTATAGCCATGGAGAAAACTCAAATGTACAAAATATTAGAGCCTCAAAAAATGGGTGAAAAAACTTCCAAAATTCAATCTTTACAAACATAAATGAATTAAATAAAAGCGCATTAAAAAGAACAAAAAGTACGCTGTTTAACACTCAACAATAAATCTATTTAATCACGTTGCGAAACGTATTTCAGATGTATAAGAATTTGTTAACATATTCCAAATGATAAATGTGCTTCGAATATTTATCATCTTTTTATTAATATCCATGCATTCTTTTATTCATTGCCTTTTACCAGGTAGGTATTGAGAAGCAAGTTATATAAAATTCTTATAAGGAAATGTATTTGTTTTTTATTTTTACTTGCAATTTTACTTGCAAGCAATTTTTCTTATAAATGCACTACTCATGCCTTACTCATCTTTCTTAAGTACTTAGATTTCAAAAATGCCTCTGCGTCTTTTCTTCAAACTTAATATTTGTAATTGCGTACAGTAAGCGTTACATTTCATGTAAACGCAGAATTTCACCATAGTAGTCACGTAATGTGTTGTCATTTATGATTTAGCCAATACGTTGATTTTTTGAACTGGCTTGCATAAAGCATTTTTTGGTTGTGACCTGAATTATGACTTCTTATCTTTCCTTTCCTTCCTGCTGCTTATAAATGAAGATTCAATAGATAAATTTTTTATAGTCATATTGAATCAATAAGGATAATATAAAATACAGGGTCCGCTAAAAATGTACACACACTTTAACGAAAGAAAATTATTTTTTGTGTTAGTTTTGAACTTAATTATATGTTTGATTTAATCATACATATCTCACATTTAATGCAATTTCATACAATTTCATACAACCTCATTGCTATATCAAAATGTCTTATGTCAAGTTTACGAAAACATTTTATTGATGTAAAATACTTGTATAGGTTAGCTACAACTGCTCTCAAATTGTTGTATGTATTATGAGATTGTACGTTCTCTCAATAGGTCATATGTCGCTAACGGTTTCAGATGTTGCTTATTGTATGTATTATGAGATTGTTGTACGTTCTCTCAATAGGTCACATGTCGCTAACGGTTTCAGATGTTGCTTGTTGTTATTATGAGAATTTTGTACGTTCTCTCAATAGATCATATGTCGCTAACGGTTTCAGATGTTGCTTGTTGTATGTATTATGAGATTGTTGTACATTCTCTAATTAGGTCATATGTCGCTAACGGTTTCAGACGTTTCTTCAAAATTTTGTATGTTTTCTGTGTGTGGTTTATGACTAATGTCAAACGACTTTTTAATACTATAGAGGATACATATTATAGGTTTAATACAATCTCCCTGCACCTATACAGTTACTTAGAGTGCTGGAAGTGGAGGTGATTATAATGACGCAAAGGTATTCTCATGACAATAATATGTAACGCTATGTGGCACATGTTACAGTTGTAAGAGTACCGACATCTGCTGAGATAACACCATACTGTATATGTAACGATAATTATATTCAACTTCGGAAACAATAAGTATACACCATCTGCTAAAGCGAATATAATTTTTTAGAGGCTGTGTATATTACAAAAGTATTTTGTAGCATCTTATGTGCGTTCGTCAATTCAAAAAACAAAAACTGCAACACGAAATAATTTTTAAAATTTTACAGTGCTAAGTTAGAGGGTCTTCGAAGGACTTTAGCATACTTTCGACAGCTTTGTAATGTACTGCCAAGAAATATGCATGTCACAGATATTGTGGAATGAAAATTTTGATCTCAATACACTAGTGTAATAAATTAAGGGACAAACACAAAATGCTAATTTTCCTACACAAATATAAATTGTTAATGACCTAAAGAAGCTGACATAATTGACTGGTATGGGAATGAGTTACCGATTGGTTGATGAATAATCAAATATTTTAAACCACATGACAGGTATGTAAGTCACACAAGAGAACAAAAAGTGAAGCGGGGCAAATTGATAATACAGTTTTATCAATTTTTCCCGCTTCTTACTGTATTCTTTATGTGCAATGCAGATGATGTATGCTCTTTTCTCTTGATATAGCAAATAATATGAATCGAAGAACATATATAATCGATTCTACCCATGGAAGAATTGTGGGCAAATTAAAAGAAAGCCGTTGAATAAGCGAGTTTCTACTCAATGTGGGACTGAAAAGATTTTATGAAGCTGTAACAGTTATTAGTATTACAGTTCTGACCCACCAGCCAAAACTACTGAAAATGAAGATCATCAAACGTATCTGCCAAATATATATCTATTATGCATATTTATATTATTATTATCATTATTAATCCATAGGAAGGAACCGACCAGATATGGATTAAGGTTTTACAAAACCCTCTCGGCGTAAAGAAGAATTCTAGATAGGAATTATAGAAAAAAAATCATTTATGCGTCGTTGGAAAATGGAAAATAAGGGCTTTTTTCCTCTCTTAATAGGAAATTTCATTAAATGGAAGTGTCATCCCTGTTGTAAGGGAGGCGAAATTTTTAGGAATTATTTTTGACTCGAGACTTACTTTTAAATCGCATATTTTATATCTCAAAAGGAAATGTAATAATGCTTTGAACCTCTTGAAAATCCTTTCCAGCAGAACATGGGGAGGTGACTGTTCATCCCTTTTAAAAATTCACAAGTCATTAGTTTTATCTAAACTAGACTATTGCAGTGCAATATATGGTTCGGCTGCTAAGTCGGTTATAAAGTCTTTGGATACGATCCATCACCAAGGTCTTCGTTTGGCTTCAGGAGCATTCCGAACATCCCCCGTTCAGAGTCTGTATGTGATAACAGGTGAGCAATCTCTCCAACTTAGACGCGAAAGACAATCTGTAAAATATTATTTTAAAATTAAGAGTAATAGGCGACATCCTCTTTATGATAGAGCAATGAATCCAATTTTTGGTTCATTGTTTGCAATTAAACCATCGTATATTCCATCATTTGGTCACAGAATCAGAACGCTTCTATCCTGCCATAATATTGAGAACCCTAATATGATGACTAGAGAGGAGCCACCACCTCCATGGAGAGAGCTTAAGATAGCTACAATAGATGATTTTAATGATCTTCCTAAACATGATACGCCTCATTTTGTGTACTTGCAGCTTTTTTATTGGCACAGACAATGCTACAAGGATTTCAAAACTGCTTTTACAGATGGGTCAAGGATTGGAGACCATGTTGGTTCTGCGGCAATTTTACCTAACTTGACTAAGTCTGAAAAACTGCACAAATACTGCAGTGTTTTTACTTCTGAGATATATGCTATTTTTATGGTTTTAAACAAAATTCGTTTTTTGCAAAACAAAAAATGGATAATATATACAGATTCTAAGAGTTGTATAGAAGCTTTACAAAACGCTTCTAGACTAAGCCATCCATTGGTGCTCAAAAGCTTTTCTTTGTATTTAAATCTCCTGGAGCAGGGTTTTAATGTACTTTTCTGCTGGATTCCAGGTCATGTAGGAATAGTCGGTAACGAGACAGCTGATAGAGTTGCTAAATCTGCAAATGTAATTATGTATCCATTTGTCCCCGTTGAAGATATTTCTAAAGTCTTAACGTCAAAGTTTCATACTTCCTGGCAAATCCTGTGGGATGCACAAACAAACAATAAACTACGATCAATACAGAGTTCTGTTAAAGGACTTAAACCCTGTAACTTCAACAGAAAAACAAGTGTTAAACTCGTTAGATTGAGAGTTGGGCACACCTATTTTACTCACAGACATTTACTATACTCAGAACCAGCCCCTGTTTGCTCGACATGCAATGTAGTTATTTCTGTTCGGCACATTTTAACGGAATGTGCCAAATATAACAATCTCAGGTTGAGATGGTTCAGCAAAGCAGACCTAAATTTGACTGACTTGCTGGGAGATCCTCCCCATCCCTTTCTGTTTGATTTCGTTGCGGATATTGGTTTTATTAATGTCATTTAGATATTTTTGAAATTTGCGTCTGTAACTTTTAAATTTTTTTCTTGCAACTTATTTTATAGAAGCCTAGATTTTGTCATTGTTTGGCGCAGCTTGGCCAGCCCTGGCCCTTGTGCCATAAAATGGACTCACTCACTCACTCCTCTCTTAATATGTCTAAATTGGTTTCTTTCCCCTACTAGGAAAAAGAGATTCATGTCTCAGCTTCTTCTCCTTTTATTCCTGCCTTGCTCTTCCCCTTCTGAGAATATAGATGGCGCCAGGGGGACTAGTGTTTAACGTATAACTATTTCTCGATAGCGTGGGGTAAATTTTATTCTCTGGCATTTTTCAACATGGGGTGAGTTCTTTTATCTTATTTTATGAAAGCTTATTAATTAAGCATGATGGCTAATATTTTAATTATCTTATTAGCGTTTCTGATGTTTGTGTGTTGTATTTTCCTTTTTCGTTTGATGTTTGAACTTGTGGATTAGCCTCCTTGTAATTTCTGTTTGGGGAGTTCGGGCTATGAGAAGCTTTGTTTAGCTTAAGGCTTGCTTCTTACAGAAAATTTCCCAAATATTCTTTTGAATCCATTTCGAATAGTTCTTAGCCCTTGAAAAAGTGAACTTGAATGGATTCCTTGTCTTGTTGTTTGCTTTTCGTTTCCTTCGAATTACTCTAGGATTGCTTTTATTACCTTCATTTTTTACTTTTGGCTATATTTGTTCAATTATTATCTGCCTATAGATAGGAGGGGGGGGGTTAAAAACAAATATGCACAAAGTATACTGAAAGAGTCTGCAATGAATATCTTAATGGCTGGTGGATACAGAAATGTATGTATATCTGACAAAAGAAATCGTCGGAAATAACTGCTGTCAGATTGACACGAGGGATACAGACCAGCACAAACTCCAGAATACCACGGTGACAAGGAGAGAAAATCGTTTTGGTTTGTTGATTCATAAGCCATTGAGTGTTCCAAGGGAAGAAAAGAGATTTCAGTAGTGCCATAAACCCATCAATTAGATTGATCATCAGCGGTGGAATAACGTATCGTTCTTGGATAAAAGCAGATTTTGTTTCAAGGCGAAAATACCTTTGGCGTGATTCGGAACTGTCTATTATTCCGCTAACCATTATAGAGGTGGTGGTGTTATGGTCTGCGCAGGTATAATGTTGAATGAGAATGCGTAACTTTACGTTTTACAAAGAGCAGCATAAATGCCTTAGCTTACTGCCAGGATATTACAGTGCATCACTTATTTAATTTTCGTAGTGTTATTGGAAATTGTTTCATCTTTATGGATGATAATTCCTGCTCTCCTCTTGCGGCGTGCATTGACGATCTGCTTGAAAGTCAAGAGATACATCGACTGGAATGAGCTGCGTTCTCATCCGACCTTAATCCCATAGGACATATATAGAATGCACTTGGAAGACATATAGCAGATTGCAATCCACCACCACTTAGTAAAAAAGATCTTGTTGTAAAGATTAAAAAGAGTGATAAAATTTTCCTCAAATTCTTCTAGATAGGAGTATATGGAGTGCACTTGGAAGACATATAGCAGATTGCAATTCACCACCACTTAGTAAAAAAGACCTTGTTGTAACGCTTAAAAAGAGTGATAAAATTTTCCTCAAATTCTTCTAGATAGGAGTATATGGAGTGCACTTGGAAGACATAGCAGATTG